>JAQFYC010000865.1:0-44392 GCA_034694165.1 Tomocerus mixtus
GTCGCTGGGCGAATTGTCTCCTGGGCGAATTGTCGCATTGGGCGAATTGTCGCCTGGGCGAATAGTCGTGGAATCATATGATGATTATAGTAGAACTTAGAACATTACTTACAGTTGTACAACTTCATAAATGGCAATTTATTTTTCGTTACCTTATCATGTTACGAAAGACAATATATCTCATAGTAGAACTTGGAACATTACTTACAGTTGTACAACTTCATAAATAGAAATTTAATATTGCACAGAATTACAATAATACCTCAGTCATGCACAATTACTAGGTAAGCATTTCGCTACCAAATAAGTACAGGAAGATACTTTAGGTATAATGCTATATGTTCTGTCTGTCCGTTCGTCCATCCCTATTTGTTAGAGATTTGAGATACAACATTGAAAATTTTAATATTTATTTTTGCGGATCCAATGGAGATCCGATTCAAAAGTCGGTTCAATTAGGTCACAATTTTAAAACATAGCGAAGATGTAAAACTAAATCATCTTGAGTTTAACTCTAATACATAAACCTTACGCACTCTTTCCGTTATGACATTCTACGCTTTTCTTTTTTACATCGGCTTTGTAACTACATATATGTACTTATTTTGTATATTGATGCTTTTATGGTTTCAACAATAGTAATATAATCCGGTCTCACATAGAGTTCTTTTTGAAGAGATATGTCACACATGTTTAAATGGCTTTTCGAGATGCACACAGAATCTCGTGATGTGAATTGAAATTCTTATACATACTTATTTAAAAATATATATATTATTATTTATTATGAAAAAAATGACAGGATAAATATTTGTCGGATGTTTAGGAAATGAACATTTGGGCCAATACATAGATGCTGCCAATAGTACGGCAAAATGCAGGGTTTTAATTTCACAAAATTCCATTTGTCTTAATATCTGTATGCAGTATTTTTGTCTATCTGGCAATGTTGACGGAAAGTGCTCAGAAAAGTCTTATGTCTATATTTAGATAGATACGTTTTTATCGAAGTTTTTTAAGTAAAAAGTGCTAGAAAATAGTAAACTTTATGTGCACAACTTTACCTTAGCCTATAGCATTTTGTGACTGGGACCTTCACATAGGAATTAGTAAGCATGTCATGTTTACATTTTTCCATGTAGTAGGTACCACATTATTACTCTGACGCATTTTTCTTTACAGTTGTAATTAGGTATTTTATAGAATCGTTACATATAATTAACCCTTTACATTAAATTTCCAAGAAAATATTCACCTGCTTCTTTTTAATTCTTACTTCTACTATGTAAACGCATACACGACAGTTCATTTGGCTTGCTACGCAATAAATAATAAGCAAACAGGATTACATGCATTTTACATAAATATATATTAGTAATAAAATAATGGCGCAATCAATATATAATAACATCTCTAATAAAATCACTTTCTAGGAACAGATCAAACATGCAAAACACTACGCAGAAGCTTATTATATGCTAGAGAGAACTAGACGAACTCCTTAATAGCTAGAAGCTAATATTTATTATAATAATCCCAGTAATAATGTGAATCTAAATATTGGCATAAAAATGTTTACGGATCTTGTCTTGTGTACATAAATATATTACACATTACATTGCGTTATTTTTACTTCAACAGAGAAAAGAAGTGCTTGCTATTGCTATTACTTACTTCAAAACTTTTATGGCCAGCAGCGGGGAGAAAAGCTGCCGTGTATTATTCATTTCATAGTATAATGAATACATAGTTATTATCATTCGGTTTACATACTTATACATACTACTTATAAGAATATTCTAAGTACAATTAGCTATACTATAGGTGCAGCGCAACTGCGTATTTATAGGAAATGCAAATTAAGTCGCTATACGAAATACGATACATGTAGGGGCAACGATTGATTTCCAGCAAATCGTTTCCTACGATTTCGTTTTTATTACTTTAATAAGAATCATCAAACAAGAATTTACTTAAATGTGACGATTACTTACTGTTAAGTTTCAAGATCAATCCGTTGAGACAGCATGGCTGCTGGGGATTTGCATCCGAAAGTTGGAAATAATTTTTAGGATTCCAAATAATTTATTAAACTATTTATTCTCTGTAAAGGATGAGAAATACCGACAGCAAACTAAGATGTACGCTAAATACGTACTTATGAATGTAGGTAATGCAACTCTGCACATGCCATAGACAGTAAACACATTTTGGAAAACAGTTCATCTTGAAATATTAACTCATTCTAAGTGCTATGCCTCAGAAAGGCGTACGAAGATATGAAAAAGCTTCAAAAAGTAGTAAAACGCTAGAAACCAACCGCAACCTGGTCTACGACATAAACACATTAACTGCATTGTAGGCATGAAATTACACAGGCGAAAGTAAAATTCATGCCATTCTTAGCCCCCACGCAAAAACTCGAAGAACGTCCTTTATTGTAAAAAATGTTGGAATGAAGCATGGAGTAGCAGATTGAGGGATAGGAATAAATTTGCTTAATATTTCATTCTTAAAATTAGATTAGTCACTCTCCTCGAGTGATGTTACCTTGCTTGGAGCTGGCTGGAATACTTGGCATTATAGTTAGCATACGTAATGCTAGTCAACTGGCTATTAACTAGCTTTGTCTACCATATTATTATCTTGTATTAAAACATGTACATGCATTCTGCAATAGGCAAATGAAGGAAAGTAAGCAAGCAACAAGTTTGGTGAATATTATACATACATGCACATCATCTCTAATGGATCCTCCTTTCCATAATATTAGCATACAATGCATAAATGGAATCTAGAGCTATCCATTACATTACATGTATATGCACTCCAATGTAATTTTGCAGGGTTACGTGAATTGTAACACAAAATATTTGTTGCTTATATTGTATACATGCCTATAATGACTATACACATTTGTATTGCATGTTCAGGTCACTTCTCAAAGATCAAAGCTTGCATTATAATGTAAACTGTTAATTACGGATTCTCTGAATTTATCGAAGGACGATTAGCACAGTAACAAAGTATGTTCTTAAGGATGGAAAATATGTGCAATTCTATGCTCTATTTATTTCGTGCAATGTTATTTATGTAACTGTGATCTATAAATTAATGATAAAAAATATTTCGTCAACTACAACATAACTACTTTATTGTGTGTCGGTAACTATTTAGACTATATATATAGTAAACGTAGCTTATTCACTACCCAACCACATTAGGTATATAGACGTTCAATAATATTTTAAGTATACATATTGCCTAGTCCTTTAACATCTTACATGAGTAATACAATACTACATAATGTGGGACTCCGTGTGCATATGAATTATTGTTGATAGTAGCTTTTGGTTTCGAATTGAAATTAAAATATTTTCATGTAATAAAGTGATATTGGCCTCTATAGAGTATAATATTGGTCTTATTTGCTTGTGTACAAAGAATCCACAGTCGGGCTTTAGCATGGAAAAATTCCAGGAGATAATATTTTGTCCCTTTAAAGAGTGGTCTGCTGAAAGGAGGGTTCCTATCGTTTAATGTATAGAGTTTTTATTGTAGTTTAGTCATGAATATGAACAAGAAGGTCAAATACCCAAATAAAACAGTTTGTGAATAATACAAAATTGACAATTTTGTAACTTGATGAGTATCTTTGACCTTTGATCTTACTTCGGGGTTTGCATACACACATAACATAGCGGACATACGATTACCTATTATTAATAAATGAAGAGTTGGCATTGTAATACATAGTATGTTATGTACTTAATTGATGGCTAGCTGTTAATAGATGCTATTCAATGCATTCCATGACTAATGTGTCCTAATTAATTAGTATAGTTAATTGGTTTGGGATGGTCATGATTCATGTACTTATTATAACATATGTTTACAATAAGTTGTTACCAAAGTGCTCACAGAAATATTTACAAATTAGTGGCAATACGCTCATGTAAATTTCCATCTGACAAGGAAATAGAATTGATATAACTAACTTGGGGTTGTAAGTGACAAGAGGGTACTATAGTATTTACAGTGAAGTGAAGCCAATTACGAGTTCCTTGTCCAGAATTGATATGGATTTTGGATTTTGAAACACGTCATCGTCATCATATCTACAAACATCAATTGATCGTATTTACGTGTTCTGTTCACAGTCCATATTTCCCAATATACAAGTTCAAGTAGCCATACTACATAGTAATTTATACTAATACTTTAACCCAAGCAAAGCAAGCAAGCGTCTGTTCCACAGATCAGATCCTACGATGAATATTCACGTTGCTCTGCATCTCATCTCAGTAATGCTTATAGTTACCTACTTACCAGCTACTCTTTTTGTCGTCCAATTTGATTCACGGAATATATCTCACAGTGGACTTTAGCTCACGTTTAATTTATCTCTCGTTGAATCTGTCTCTCACGCTACTTTACCAAGTTTGTTAAACTAACATCGCATCGTAATAACATTATGTTTACTAAAAAGAGCTCAGTAAGGAATGCTAAATCTATTTAATTTTTCAATTCAATTACAAAGCAAGATACAATATTCTTAGGAGAGATAAAGTTCGCTGCGAGATATATTCCTCGTCAATTTGATGCTGAACCTGTATGTGGGGTTGTGCTGTTGTGGCATTAACTTACAATATCAGTATACTCACTCACTGCTGATAGAGCTGTGATAACGCTAATTCCTTATCTACATAAACCAACTGAAAGCAATCCAAACAAAATGAGTCCACTCTTCTTTCCTCTTCAACTCCAGCTACTCCAGTTTCCTTGCAACACCATGGCATTTGTAGATAATTAGAAAAGGTTCTCCAGAGTTCTTGTATGTAGACACGGATCAACTATGTACAGACATACACATATATGCTGAAGTATAATATAATACACAATGCTTTCAGGAACCAACTAACCAAGATATTTATTCAAAGTAAATGGGAAACTATCATCTCTCTGTAATACTAATGTTGTAATTTTTATTTCCCTAGACACTAGTTAAATAACTATATTATGTAGTTTAGTTAACATACCATGAGGACCACGGAACACTGTGCATAGTGCTCCATACTGAGAACTTGAAAAAAATATTTTACGGATGTCAGGAAGTTCCTTCCATCCTTCCTACTATTTAAATTACTATTTATTTAACTACAATTACAGAAACAAACTTAAGATGATACATATGCCGTACAGTGTGATACTTAAAATTATATTCTACTCTTTTTGAACATCTAATATTTATGTAGTATTACTACATAACAGATAAATATTAAATAGTACATGTTCATATATAGGCGGACTGCGCTAATGTTTCCGACAATATAGCTAGCAATGGCAATTATATAGGTACTAGAATGTAAATAATATTTACGGATTATGTATGATTGTTTGCCTTTTGTTTATGGAACAGGACAAAGTACAGGATCCTTATCAAAGTCCTGCTATAAGAATTAATAATCATAATGTTAGTATCACTCTCCTCAAGCATTATTCATATTCAGTAACGCGTTATCTCTGAAAAAGATATCTAAATGTGGACTTGATGTATGATATGCTATGTTGACAATAGAACAATATGGATAAAAGTGTCAAAGTGTAGGATATTGTGTTGTGCTGCACAATACATTGTGCAGTTACCAAATGTTGTAAAGTATTTGACAGGTGATCACACCATAGGTGACTATGGGCTAATAATCAAATTTTTCAGTTACTTAATTACTATTGCTGCTAATTGATTATGATACAAATTTGTGGTATGATATTTTGAAAGTGGAGTTCATGTAAATCATTACTCATATTGTATACAGCCCTAATCGGTTTTAGTATACATAATTCACTAATTACGCCAACATGTCAAGTACAGTGACACATGGGAACTAATAATAAATGTCCCCAAGTGTAAAGTGCAGTTTAGGTAGAACGTTCTTGCGTAAGGGAGATGAGTCTCCTTCGTGTACAAGTACAAGTACATCATCGTAACACTATCATCCGGATCCACATACGCAACGTGTCAACTCAACCTCGGGGACTGGCCTAACACAACTATACTTAACAAATTCAAATAATATTTAAGTTGCTTACTCAATACATGGTGATAAATAATATACATAAGTAGTTCATTAGAGTGATTTATATGTAAAGAGAGGAAAAATTAAGAAGCAGTCCAGTCACTTCAATTTTATCTGACAGTGACCTTATAGCCTTCTCCCATCTTCCACATAGGTACCTATACCTACATGCATAATCACAATAATCAGTGAGTTCATTTATTGACACTAAAAGCTACACAACAGATATACTTATACTACATTATATTATGTATTTGCATACATACGCATACATACAGATATATCCGAATAAAATTATAAATAGGTATACTGATTACTATGTTTGTACATATACATAAATACTTAACAGAACGATAGTCTGCTTAGCCAAGTTCACTCTGTGTGCATGTCATCAAAGAGTGCATTGCATGTGCCTACAAAGTACACTATTTATGTACATAGTATATATATAGTATAATATATTCTATTAAAATGAGTTAAATGTAGCTGATTACGTTACTCAATATCTGCTCCAAATCATTAAGACGTTCTCAGTCTACAATTATAAAGGATTTTTATTACGTCAGTCTCAATTTGAGTTTATAAGGATATTATAGCATAGCAAACATATCACACGACATGTTATGTGCTTCTGTCACCATCATCAGGGTACACATCTGGAAACAGCTATGGAACTAGATTAAACTCGACTAACAACTACTTGTATTTTTGAAATTGAAAAGTGTCTGAGAATGCGGATTAATAATAAATCACCTACATAAGACTGTCAATACTACAGATAAATGAAATTGGAATCCAAAAAGTTAGTATTCCCTTGTCTAGTCATTTGAATTTTGAATTCACACAGACTCAGAGAGGCTTCCAGTGTACTTACGTAACTCTAGTTGAGATCATGAAGTAAATTGTGCATGAATCCAATATTTTTTATATAGCCTACACTGCACTGCAATTTGAAATATACATCGTTTCTATTTTAGTATATATTTTATTTAGTGGTGCTATTTTAAATTTACACTTCAATCTACATGCTTGAATCTATAAATGTGTTCTACATACTCGAATGCAGCACATTTGACATTGTCAAATCGACACTTTTATCTGTATTCACTATCGATTTTAAGAAAGTGCACTCCTGTGTTTTAGTCTGAATATTTTACGTTGCCAAATAATAATCTGGGAATTCGCAAGGATTGAACATACGTCTTCGAGGACGGGGATTGAACTATGTCAGGATGTTTTAGAATTTTGAAATTCTACGCATTCATTGCCATTTACAGTATTCAATACTTATTCCTACATTTCATCAATGTGATTCTACATCCTCAGCGCTACAGGCAAAATAAACGAATAGCTGTTCCGCCCAAATGCCTTTTCGATGAAGAATATGGAACACATCAATACGCCAAATTGTTAGTAAGTGAAATAACGCTGCGTATGCAAAAAATCATATGAAAATGTGTATTGATTTTCTATCGCTCAGGTGTATATTTCACTCAGGAAAGACAATTTTAATATTATAGCATTGTATAATAGGAAATATACGTAGGCATTTATTGAGTTCACTCCATTATAAGTTATAAAGCAAAGAATTGTATTTATCTTTCAAATAATAGTACTTCAAATATCCCTTTTGAAGAATGTCAGCTGGCAATTTATTACCGTTTTCCTTTTATTTAGGCCTCGAAACTCAATTGCTTTGAAATAATATTCTGCGAACATAGTGTATGGTTGAAAAGACAATGTTACTATGTTACCCTTTCATGTCATGGAAAGATCATATGTGTAGAAACAAAGTTAAAAGAATTCCAATCACAGTCAATCGCAACCGTGAATAAAGTATTTTGTACAAAATATTTATTAATATTAGACCTACTGTATGTTAAATATTATTGGAGTGAAATAGTCACCATATGTAACGAGAATTCGACAGCTACTGAAAGAAAGGAGAAAATGGAAGGAACTTTTATTTATTATGTTGGTATAGTCATCCAGAATACATATATACTATAGTATATATAAATAGGTTTGCTTATTAATTACATTTATGCTTTACGGCTTATGTTATGCAACCGTTACATAAAAAATGCAAGTGTAAGACACACTAGCACAAAGTTTGCTAAGATGGTTTAGTTATTGTTATCTGTACTTCAGCTACTTAGCCAGGTACTTAAAGTTGCCAATAGGTATGTAAAATGTCAACACCCTTAGGTGTAGCTAGATTATCGTCCCTCACACATAGCTACATGAATACAATTACATAACTATATTTCAAATCAATAAGTAAAAAAAAATAATACTTCTTACAAAAATATGCAAAAACATAGCTACCTCCACACAAGCATTAAGTACAATATTCGCAACCAACGCTACTTATTTATGACGCACAGGCAAACCGACAGATCCAGATACATAGCAATATATTATACATTTATGTCCCCTCAGGTTACTATTGTCATCAATCTGGAACTTAAGTCTCGTATGTATTTGTATTACCTAGAAAAAGGAGAACAGATTTGACAAAGTTCTTATCTATGTAAGTTGGAGGGATATACCTAAGTAGTAACATTAAGATCTGTTGTTGTATCCCATTCAGCTGCATAATACGTATACGTAATACGTGTAACAACAAGTACTACTCATATTTAAAGTCGGAAAAGTTCAAGCTTTCAATTTTAATATCTTCTGCTGATATCTGCAAACAATTCTGTTTAGTCATCAGAATGTAATACATACAAAGCACAAACAGTGCCTAGAAAAGGTAGATATTGTGCAATGTGCACACTAGGCACACATCGATTTTTAAGATACATAAGAAACATAGATACTTTCTGCACGATCGCTTTGGGTAAATAATAACGTGTGTCAGGGCTACCAAACTGAATTGTATTTGGCATTTTGCAACATGTGTAAACAGTATTTACATAACGTAGCGTACTTTATGGAAGTGATGAATTAATTTTACTTTAAACAAAGTCTGCATTCCTATTTTGCATGAGAGACTACTGTATATAATTGGATATCTGTAAAACACATTTTTCCTTATGTTGCGATTTGCGATGGTGTAGGATGAAGGAAAATACAGAGCACAATATACTCCCTTTATTGGGAATGAGAAGCAACAAAGTTTTGTTGATAAAATGTCAATATAGATCTAATTAATGATTATTCGTGTCAAGTACACTTCATAGTAATCGTTGTCACGTAAAACTTTGTTTCCTTTAAGGCAAAATAAGCTTTTTTACGTAAACCGTTTCTGATGCGATCATTATATAGGTATACTTAAGTATGTGCATGTGTATGTAAGTCACGTTTCATAAACTAAGTGGCAAGTGGCCATCATCTGCTGTTTCGATATGCTGATAATAATACCAGGCCAACAGTCAATAACTATGTAGAAATGCAGTTCAAGAAAAGACTTGGGACTTTTTGAGACGAGAGGCAAAGCCAAAGCCAACTGGCGTCATTAAAACTGTTATGTCCACGATCAGACAATATTGATTTCCAATTTGGAGGTTCTTACTCCATAGCCTATATACTACACAGATAATATTAAATAAGTACCTACACATAGGAATGCATTGCAGTTTGCAGTGCAGATCAAGATAGAAATCTGCTCCTCCCACCCACGCTTTCCTCTTCCCGGCCCTGTCATTCTTACTGCCGATTATTTTTAGGGCATCCTCATCCTGTCTCCAAGTCTCCTACAAAGTTGATAAAAAATTCACAACTTTCTGCCGAAGAATTGTTTCCGTCACTTTTCTTCTCTATAATTATCTTGTTCAGCATCATAAACAACACTTACTTATAGACAGTTCAGATTAGAATCTAGTCGAAAGGTGGTTGAACTTTTTAACTTAATTTTTATACTTATATATAATTTTCATATACTTGACGCTTCTGCAATATTAATAATACGCACTAGCGAGAATCCTTACATAATATGTAATAAATAAATATGTAATGTGAGGATACAACTTGTAGAGTTGTAGAACGTCTCTGTTTCTTGAAAATGGAACGAATACAACCGGAAAAGTAATCTTGGTACCTGTTTCAGTATAAAAGCTATTCTACATAATACACTAATTTAAACATAAGTATCAACATACTGGAAGTCAGAGCCCAGCGGACCTTAGAGCCTCACTGCTTTAGATCCGTACACGCATTTGAGCCGCACACATTTACATAGTAAGCCTAACGCTGCACTAAACTCGTGTGCTAGGTAGGTACCTATATTTTACTAAAGGGTACGAAGGCCCTAGCCAGAGCACAGTTAATTTTAGTTAATCAGCTTCCCACAATACCTTTCTATAATGTTCGCGGCCGTGTTTGAGTGTTAGCACGCACATGAGTAATATTATTTATATTATTATTGTGTTCTAAGGCCTGTGCGTGCCGATCTAAAGCAGTGTGGCTCACAGGCCCGCCGGGCTCTGAATCTTTGTAATTCAACTGCTGTAAAATAATATAGCCGTTTAATTATGCAATATTATGTACTAATATAATACTTGCAGATAAGTAATAAGCAATATTGTGCTATGTTTAATACACAAAATAAATTACCTATGAGACGTGTTTAACATTATTCACATTACATCATTGATCATAGCTGCAACCTGCAACTTGAGATGTTTGGCATAATACAAAGACCACGCAGACAGACGTTAAAGAGTGAGTTACTGCCATGTAATAAATGTTAAATAGTCTCTGGGCACTTATTTACTCACAAATTAATAGTGTAGTGTTAGACATCATTGGAGGAAACTTAATATGTATAATATAGTGAGATCATGCTGTTGCATCATGTTCATGGCATTGACTTTGGCATAAATGTCACAAGAACAGTGTCGTACAAGCATTAATGTCCTGCTGGCAGATTACACACTACAGTGTTATGTTGGTGTTTACGATTAGGACTTAGGATGTATGGAAGCTGCCACTTAAATAATATTATGCTTACTAATTCCGTCGTCCGTCGGTATACAAAATAACGTTTAAAGTATTGGACGGATTTCAACCAAAGTTGGCATACATACTCATTGATATGACAGGACAGACCGGCGTGAAAATGGTCCAAATCGGACCACCACAAGGGGTACAGGGGGTCGGGGTACATAATATATTTTGTAACCTTTAAACGGTTCAACCTTTTTGAATTGTGTTAACGGAATTCAAGGCAAGGATAAATTTTGCTTTCTTACAATGCCCCAACTTATTGGGGCAATGTGAAATTTGACCAAAAACAGACTGTATTATGTCAACCTCTTAATTACGTATTCATATTAGACTCAAACTTATATTAATTCGCTGTCGCTGCGCTAGTCATTATATGTGGATTAGTTCCAGTTTATTACAACGACTATGGAGCAGGATTACATACAGAGTAACGACTTTTGAAATTGAAGGTAGAAATACCTATAGGTATTGTTAATTATATAACATCTACTATCTACTATATAGCATATACACCTTAAGCGTAATCGTATGTGTATTTACATGTACTAAACTGGTGAGGTTGCGAAATAAAATTACATGGAACAAGCGCATTTCTCAAACTGTCGATGCCAAAAGTCAACACTACGAAATATATGTATACACAAGGGAATACTTCACTCAACGAAAATGCCCATTCAATTGTCAACCTACTATATTTTTAAAACTATGCATGGGTCCACGTGGGATAAGTGGATAAGTTGAGTTGAGGATATTTACAGTACAATAGCACAAGCATTAAGTATACGCTTATTATATTTGTGCCAAAGGTATAATTTAATTTAGTTGGGTTGTTTGATTAAAAGTGAATTGCTTGAATGTCTATTTACCTATCTGTTGCTGTCGTTTAATTAAATTCAGCACTCCAAATTTCACTACGTGGAGAAAGGGGACCGAAATAATCGTCTTCTGCTACTGATCCACGGCTATCCGGAATTCTGGTATTCATGGAGATTCCAGTTGAGGAATTTGTCCTCGTACTACTGGGTGGTTGCTATCGACATGAAAGGGTATGGAGACTCCGATAAACCCAGTTCCCGGAATGAGTACAATATACCCGTCCTTGTTGAGGAGCTTTATGATTTTCTCACTGCCATCGGTAATTGCGATTGTTTACATTCCTCTTTGCGTTACTGAACTATGAAATGTACCTATTACCTCTGTAATTCATGTGCAATGACAATGAACTTTAACATTTGAAGTATTCAGTAATACAATACAAAGACAGTTGATTTTGTATTTTGTTTGTAAAATATTAATAAAAGATTCATTGTGTTAAAGTATCACCTTTCTGTGCTTCGCAATTTGGACTAAATTAAAACTTTTTCTCGTTTTTCTAGGACGGAAGAAATGCTCGATTGTAACTCATGGTATGGGAGGACTGTTGGGATGGTATTTTCTCAACCAGTACCCGGATGTCGTAGAAAATTTCATTTCAATTAGCAGTGCTCATCCTATGTCCTTTCTTCAAGAGCTTTCCTTAAATCGAGTACCACATACAGGGTAAGTGATTCGTTTACATAGAGAAAATAACAGTACTAAATTAATTATTTATGTAAGTAAAAGTTACGGTAAAGGCATTACTGGTATACTGGTATATGAGCCGCATTTTGATTATTAATTAGACGAAAGTACTTTCTCGAATTTTTTTTTGTTGTTGTACCAGTCTTGAGTTTGTAAATACATTTTCTACAAAGGTTAAAGGCACTGACAGTTTTATAAGTAGTACACAATAGAATGTAAGCAGAAATGGGATTGCATTTTTGCATGTCCTAAAAAGCATGGGACTAAATCCACTTCTACTTTGTTTACAGGTGGCATTACTTTTGTCAGCTACCATACTTTCCTGAGAAAGAAGTCATGAAACAAGATTTAATTATTTTCGACAAGATGTTTTCTAGGATGCTCAATAGTAAAAGGGGTAATTTGACTAAGCAGGATGTGGACGCTTTCAAGTACACTTTCTCAAGACACGGTAAATGGAATTACTAAACCTTCTTAAAATATAAAAATAGTTTTTGGTAAACAATCTTATTGTTTATCAAAATATAATATTATTACATTACAAACCTTATTGTGTCTCAGAGGATTGGATCGGCCCCATAAATCACATCAGGACGCTTCTTCTCCAACTGAAGCGGGGGAAAAAGGATGTTAAAAAGTCTACCGTCCCAACACTTTTCATTGTGGGCAACGCTGATCCATACTACAGTTTGGAAATGATTTGCAAATCATCAGAATATGTTGAAAATTTCACTCTGAAGATTGTGGAGAGCGGGGGTCACTTTCTCCCCCAAGAAATGCCTAACTACATAAATAGCTTAATTCTGGATTTTATGAAAAGTAGATTTTTAATTTAACTTAAAAAATGTAGAGTAGAAAAGTTGTTATTGTTTTTGAATTGTTATTTTATGAATGTTTATTGACTTTTGGGAATTTTTATTTACTTACTAGTGCCTGAGCCCGTTTATGAGTATAATGACGGGGAAAATGAGCATTCAATATTTAGAAAGATGATCGGGGCTGGGAAAAATGTCGTTCACTCAACAGTCAGCTATGGAAATCAAGTTAGCCAAATTATCATTAGCAATACAAAAAAGAAATATGAAATGATGTTTTGGTAGCTTTATGTATTTCTGTATCCTCGTTTTTCGTTTCGTTCACTCCTCTCCACTCAAATCAAATCGATTTAGAATCTTTATGTAAATTGTGTAGCTATTCGTTGTGACCTTTATTTTTGTATTTTCGCTTCGTACACATTTGTCCATTTACATTTTTACCTGGTATTTAATGTAACACGTACCTAAATTAACTTTAAATATAACGTTCCCTATTTTGCTAATGATATTTTTGTGTACTGTATTTATGTGCTAAGCTAATACTTGCTGTGCGAGTTACGTATACTGAACAGAGATCGCTTCCTAATTTCTTTAAACACTGCCAGTCAAATAAATAAATGCAATAAATATATTGTTCGTTTCTTTGTTTGTGTTCTTATTTTTGTCTTCATATTATGATATACCTTACTAACCTTACCTCTGTCAAACCCCTGGCCCTGCCTTTAATGTACGATAAACACTTTAATGCATCCTTCTCGATTTTATTTCTTGTTAAAAAATTATTTTATATACGGAATACTCAAGTATGGAATCCTTTTTCTAGGTGTGGTCTACATCCAAGGATGCCGTGTCAAGAGGAAAGAAAATAGCTTCCCATTCCCATCAAACATTTTTAACATAGAGCTTTTTTTATTTAACAATATATAATACAGAGAAAAGCCATAATGTACCAAAGCATCATTATAAAAATAACGGAGTACAATAATAATAACCTATACTACTAATATATTACTAATACAAGTTAATTAGGTCTACATAGTTTTTCTCTATTAGGACTAAGTACGATATGTAGACAAGGTCCTGTTATAACGCTACTACTTATCAGTAACGTATCAAAAAATATAAATCTGTAGTTTATTTTGGAGAGTCAATGTGTTTGTGACATCTCATAGTGGCAATCATGCGGAACTACCGGTTTAAATTGCGTATGTCACAGGATCTTTCACTGTACATTTATTGGCACAGGACATAATTTCAAAAAGAAGATACTAGATTTTGTTACAATGCAAGTGAATAAATTGTCAAAACGATACTCTTTGGCTCAAGTGTAATAAGTATATATATATAATTAATCTTAAAAATTACAGTTTACTAGATAACTCGGTAACTATAACACGAAATAACTGATCTGAAAGCGGAACCGAGTGCCCCAAAATAAAATACATTGTAGTCTATTTCTATTATTAAGTATCTTACATAAGTAGGTAGTACATAGGAAGGTTGTTACTAGTGAATGGGTTTTGAAACTAATTGGAACATACAAGATACCTGGAAGAAATGCTAATGATTTTATTTACCTGTCTACAAGGGTGTTAATAATCCAATCGTGAGTTTGTCAGCAATAAAATTAATGACCTTCCGTGTGAGTTACCTAATTAAGACTAATTTACTTAGAATATAAGGCTTCTATTATAATTTACTAACAAGGACAGTCAGGTGGAAAATTTTTGGCATAATTAACATGGACAATTGCAGGTGTGAGTAATTTAGGTAAGTAATTATCTCAACAAACGATTAAGAGATATTTATTAGTGTACTAATGCACTACAGATCAATACTACCCACCTACTCTGTATAATTTAACTACATTGCAAAAGTAAAATAACAAACTATGACGTATGTACATTATATGCTACAACATATTATTATTACACTACTACATAATATGATCACAAAAGCTTTAGATTTCTGTAATAAGTATCACCATAATATCACCACCTACTTCATAAATAATCCTAATCCCAAATGCCGTCAGCACAAAATTTGACATAGAACTTTGTGCCGACATTAAGTACATAGTTTTGCATGCTGGAAGCTTAAAAATATTATTTAAAAATGGTAAAATAGGATTGCTCCTTAATGCATTTGAACCTTCTAGATTTAATGAACTTTAAGTACTATTTTCTAGTTCAGAATTTTCCTGTGTCCGAAGTAGGGTTACTTGTTCCGGTAAAGGATTATCAATTTGGTCATTATTTTGTTGCAATTGTATCAATTTCAGTTCCCTTACAAAATCTTTTAACTCATTTAGACCTTTATAAAAAGGGGGATTGTTCATTCCGACGTGGGAGAACGTCCTTGTCCATTCATCTTCGTTGACACAGTTAATAAAAACAAGATGTTTTCCCGTTTTCTTTACACCGGATACTAAAGAGCGTAGAGCATTAGCACCGGTGTAGTCCAAGGAGTATAATTTCCTTAAATCTAGTGCCATAACATTACAGGTCTCATATTGAAGGATCATTTTGTTTACAAATGTACGAACATGATCAACACCAGGAAATGAAAGACCCTGTTCCGGTGTTATAATTAGATATGCCACTGGATCTTCTTCAGTAAACAATTCTATTTCTATATTAGGCCTTACTGGATTAATTAAATAAAGCAGAACGCTTGAAGCCAAGCCAATCATGATCCCGTACTCCATCCCGAAAATTAACGAACTGAAAAATGTTATCAAACAAGCAAGGAAGTCCCACTCTGAAAACAAATATTTTCATAATATTAGTATATACATAGGACAAAAACTCATAAAGCTTTCAATGATTAGACTCAAGGTATTATTAATCGCAATCTCAATGCTAACAGAGACCAACAGGTGCGCTTTCTGATTGCAAAACACTCAAAATCCAATAAAATATTAAAAGTTGAAGTACGAGGAATCGATGAAACAACTTTGTTGATTAAATAGCAAAGTAATAAATCTATTATAATCTAATTAGCTTTAGTTGAACAAATACGAAGAATGGACTTACTGGAGACTCTCCACATCTTGGGCAAAGCTTCATATTCTATCATACTGAACACAGCACATAAAATCACAGCAGCCAAACTCGCCTTTGGAATGTAGTAGAATGTTGGTGTCAGGAATGCCAGTGCAAATAGGATGAGAGTTCCTAAACAGGAAAACGGCAAACTCTCGTTAGTAATAATTGCATGATGCCTACTGAGAATTGAAACTTGAAACTACTCAAAAAGTCACGTTTCTCATCCTCCGGATACACTTCTAAACTTCTAAACTGTACCCTTATTAAATATACCAACTTTTGTTGGAACAATTTCAAGGATATCACATGTTTATGCAGTACAATAGTACTATTAACTAAAGAAGGTCATACCTGTAAATAGCCCACAAAGAGGACTTCTCACTCCACTGGCATCATTTACAGCTGAGCGTGTAAAAGAGCCCGAAGTGGGGATGGCGCTAAAGAAAGAAGCCACAACGTGTGTCGACCCTAAAGCAAACATTTCCTGTGTCGCATCAATTGACTGTCCACTACCGAATGCTTTCGCAATGGCAACATTCTGCAGAATCGAAATAATAGCGACGGACAGCGGCGCTGAGCCCAATTTCCCCCAAGTCTGCCAATACGTCAGAGTTTCGTTTGTTGCGGTCCCATTCTTGAAAATTGGAAATTCAAATTGAGGAACACCTACTGGTGGAAGCCCACTTTTCATGGAACCTGTCAGCTGGAATGGTGGGGGGAAAGTTGGCCAGCTAAAGGCAACTATCGCCCCCACTATAATTATAATTGCGTTACGAGATATTGCTAACAACCACATGGATTTTAAGATACATCTTCCAGATTTAGTTGAGTCCTTTGGTTTGATATATTCTTTCAGATTCTGAAAAAGGGTTAATAAATTAATTAAAATTAAAGATTAATTAATCCGTAAAGAAGTATTAGAAATGAAAAGTTAGTTTACCTTTAATATAACAAGTACCAAAACGGAGAAAACGCCAACAAGGGAATCCCCTAAATGCATTGATCGTATGTTTTCTATGTTTTGTTCCCAAATTCCCAGGAAGCCACTTCCTTTTGGTCCCGTTAGCCCAAAGAAATTTCTAACTTGGGCAGATATGATAGTCAGTGCAGCTCCAGATGTGAATCCTATTGTTACTGGTTCAGAAATTAAGCTAACAACCGCACCTGCACCAAGTTAATAATGAAAACATTTTGCAATTAAAACAGAAAACATATTATTGCATGTAAAATTGCATGTGTATGCTTTATTTACCTACCCACATGTAAAAGTCCCATTAAAAGTTGGAAAATTCCAGCGTAGAATCCAATGAGGATAACACAAGTTGAAAAGTCAGTTCCGCAAGTTTCATATGTAACTAATTCTACAATGGCAGTTGGCCCAATAGTCATCTGAGTACAAGAACCGAGGAATATGTAGATAAAAGGACCGATAAAAGAAGAGTATAGTCCATATTCTGGAGTCAGTCCGGCTATTCCAGCATATGCCATTGATTGCGGAATTGCCGTGAGGAATACGGTAATTCCAGCAACAATATCAGATAGAATATAACTACGTTTGTACTTTGGAAGCCAGCGAAGAATCGGAAGTCGTGATCTGACACAATCCTTTGCAAATTTTCTACATTTCTCTACTCTTGTCATTTCTAAGTCGGACGAATCGATCTCTGTCTCCATTTTATTCTAAATGGTCCACCCCTACTGGGGTTCTTCTGGTCAATGACTAGGATGGCTAGGAGAGATCTTGACTATTTGTACTGGAACCCAATCAAAAATACATAACATATTACATACCACATTTCTTATCTCAAACTACATAGTTTTAATTATAATTAGTCAATATTTTTATGATTATGAAATAATCTCAAACCAAAAATTAATGTTTTGATATAATGGTAATACATGTATGATGCTTTAATATTTTTATGAGACAAACATTTAAAGTGTACACAAACAGGCCCCAAAACTGTAAAATGTTAACTTAAGTAAATACAAATATTTTGTGTTGTAAGTGACTAACTTATAGTGCGTATATAACAGGGGCGTGTTGTACTATTCCATATATTGTGATACTGTGTGCAAGATAAATATTTTGGTCTAAGTATTTTATTATAGCCGATCCAATAAAAATTGTTCACATCAATTTACACTACAAGATGAACTGGGAAATCGTTACCTTTTCTTTGTCAGCTGTCCGTATTTGGCCCTTGAGCTTTAGAACTAGAGATATCCAGCTGCCTGTTGACTAGCATCTGGAGATGTTATTTATTTTCTAATACATCTAAACTTAATATAGAGAGAGAGATATCTTTATAGCCGATAGTAAAGAAACCAGAGCAAAAAATCTCATTCACATTTACGCCTACACACTTAATGTCAATTATGCTTGCTATTCTTAAGAGTTGCTAAATCTAATGATCTACACATCCTCGTGTGGTTTAAAATCAGCGGTATGTGCATGTGTAGTGTATTATCTCTACAGAAAAGGGAAGACTAAACGTGTATACACTCTGCACACTGTAATACACTACATATTTTCCTACTATACTGCATAAAATATTACGTAATAATATTTATAAGAGTAACTTGGGGAATATTGTAACATTCATTTCCATAAGGTAACCTAAGTTAGCATAGCTCTACATTTACCAACTTTACTTTACACTTGTCATATCCGTATGTCGTATGCATCTCAGGATCATCTCAACCACATATTAAGTCTTACAAAATTGCAACAAGCATTATTACTATTTAAACACATCTTAATCTCAACTACAGATATTACAAATGCATAGGTATAGGTATACTATACATTGTGTAATTTTAAACAGTCCTTAAAATCTAATTTGCGTATGTATGCAACATACCTATATACGTAAGTATAGAAAATAATTCCTAAACACAATTATTACCTGTGATGTGACCTGCAATTAACAACGGTCAGGTATCTAGTACATTACATACCTAGTACATACTACAGTATTGTTTTAAAGTGCGGTTATATTGTATAGTAATGCAGAATACTTTCTGCATGGTAATGCACATGTAACTTTATATGCTCACACTAAATTGACCAAATAAAAGAGTGTTATGTACATTTGGCTAATGTGGCATCTGGGTATACAAACAATTAATTGCTTGGGTAGTTATTCTGATTAGGGGAACCTATTTAAGTATTTACTTAAGTCAGAAACGATACTGGTCCCCACTGATCTGATTATGATACATCTTTGCCATAATAATACACATTAAACTATTTATATTTTACTTAGATACCTGCGTATACAAATTCATGATAAACACTGAGCATGAAAAGCATGAAGAAATGACTCGGAATAATGTAGACAAACAGGTTTTCAAACAAACTAAGGAGTTGACGTCTTTTTCAGGTGATTGTTTCATGGTATTGTTTACAAATTCAATACCCCTGTACATAAGCAGATACAAAATTGTAGATGCAAAATATTTATGTATATATCTATACATGCAATATGCAGTCATTGAGCTAAAGAGCTAAAGAATGTTTATCTAATATATTTTCCTTATCGGTTTCTGATACAAACCTTGTTGACAGATAACACGTACCTTAAATAGTGAAATTATAATAATAATAATAATATGGCTAGTATATTATTATATAAAATGTAAATCAATAGATTCTGTGTTTTCCTTTTACACGCAGCAGGTATACAGAGAAAGCAACATTTAACATAATACTAGGCACAATAGCAGTAGTTACCTATAGTACATATAGTTTACAGAGGATTACATATTACACAACCCATATTATTGCTGTTACTACATGTTCATATTTATCGTATACCTAGGTATCAGGTTTATGGTGACAAAGTGACAGATATTCCTACAGACTAAAATGCTAGACACATAAGATAAAGGATAAATAAAAGTTCAAGTGCATTTACACGATATTTTACCTATGTAAAGAATATTTATAAAAGTGTAACCCAGTACAGTACAACCACAAACTTGTCGCAATAATAATTATTTTTGGTTTCATCTTAATCTACGCTCCACTTATTGTTCCAGCCATTAGTATTCTGTCCTCAGTATCGACTGTAGCTATTTCTTTACAGCTTTTGTTAGAACAATCAATCAAGAGAGTTGATTTTGCTTCTATTTCTGAAATGTTACTAGAATTGATTGTAACCTGTGCTCTGGGCTTCTTACTATGGATACATTGGGAGAACAAAAATAGGCTAAAAATGCCTCCTGGTTAGAAACTAATCATAATACCTATACTCAAAATATCATGCAATTTAATTTTTACACTACATACTCACATTGTTCCATTTTCTTACACAGGACCCATGAAATTGCCGATATTGGGAAATACTCTGCAAATTAAATTAGCACATCGCTCTGCGGGACAAGCTTACTATAAATTATCCAAAAAATATGGGCATTTAATGAGCCTGAAAGATGGAACCGGGGATTCTGGTTGGTTGTCCATTAATATTTTAAAAACTTTAAATTGAGCATTTACTTGCTTATCGAGTTTCTCTATTACATGCCTAAAAGAAATGTTGTATTTTAAACCATTACACCTACATAATTTTTTAGTCGTGCTATCTTCTTGTGAACTGGTGCGTGAATTATTTTCCCGAGATGATCTTTCTGATAGACACGGAGGGGAAGGAGGATCAGACAGAAATATGAATAAGAACATGGGTACAAAATAGATATGCATTTATTTGATTTTGGAAAAAATTGAATTTGGAATTTTTTTAAACTTTTTTTATATGAAATTACAATGTTACTGGGTTACAAAATGCAGGGATAATTTTTGCCAGTGGAAAAGTATGGAAAGATTTGCGTCGGTTTACAATACGAACTCTGAGAGATTTTGGCTTCGGAAAATCATTTTCCACAGAAATGGCACTGAAGGAAGAGTTAAAATATTTTGTGGAACATGTGAATTCGATGATGAAAGACAGCGCAGAAGGAGGACTTAATATGCATGGAATTTTTGCGTTGACAACTTTAAATGTATCTTGGAAACTGATAATGGGGGAAAGATTCGACTACAATGATCCAAAAGTTATAAACTATATGCAGCTGAACGAAAACTTTTTCAGAAGTCAAAATTTCATTTCCGGTTGGTCTTTAGCTTTCCCATTACTTCGCGACTTGTTTCCTGAACGGACGGGAAGAACTGCAATTCTTGAAAGTGTTGCAGGATTGCAAGATTTTATTAGAGTGAGTGAGATTTGAGAAAATGTGGAAAGCTGTACATTTATACATGTATGTATTTGCATATTGGAATTTAACACAAACTAAAATAATTTTTTCTGTTTTATTTGCCCATTATCAGACACTTATTCGCGAATGCCGCAAAATGGAAAATTACAAAACCAACCCTCAAAATTTTGTTGATGTTTTTCTCGCCAAAATTGACTCGGAATCCAAAGACTCAGAAACTGTATTCACAGGTTGGGTTTATGTTTCATCCACTTACTTATGTGATAATTTTTCTTATAAATATTATGACTAGGTATGTACTATATTATAAGAGTTTGTTCTAAATTAATTTTGCATTTTATTTAGAGGATCAGCTTTTGATAACAATGCTGGACATATTTCAAGCTGGAGCAGAAACTACAAGCAACACTTTAGAATTTGCAATTCTTTTTTTGATATTGAATCCCGAGGTCCAAAAGAAACTGCAGGTTGAAATAGATAGCTTTGCCTCGGGTGACAATGTAGACTTTCCAACAGTTGACCACAAGTCACAGTAAGTCTCATTATGATCAGTGGACAAAAAGTCATTTGGGACTAGTCGGATTCTGATATATATATCTAGGATAAGAAGTTATATCGAGAAATAATTATCGTTTTCTTTTTTAGGATGATTTACATGCAAGCTACAATTTTAGAAACGCACAGATGCTGTTTGATTATCCCTATACCAATTGCACATCAGGTTACGAAAGATTTCATGTTCAGAGGATACCTTTTTAAAAAGGTACTAGCGTGTTACGAAAAGCTACTATGTAGCAAAGTGTGTTATAAAGATGGTGCCATATTTTTATTAATTGCAATGACCATTTTTGTAAAAGGGAACTCCTGTGTTTTCAAATATGTATGCAATATTTATGGATGAAAACGTTTGGGGAGATCCTGAAAACTTTCGACCTGAACGGTTCATTACCCCAGATGGAAAAATAGATAACCAGAAAGCAGAACAGATTATTCCATTCGCTGTCGGTAAGTCATGAATTTCAATTTATTTTAAGAATTTTTATTTTTATTTTCATATTATATTCCATCAGCATATAAAATTATTGTGCATATTTATAGGGAAGCGAGTCTGTCCCGGGATATCTATAGCGGAACCTACTATCTTCATGTACTTAACAATACTTCTTCAGAATTTCACATTTTCTACTGTTTCAGGACAGCCCAAACCTTCTTTGGAACCTCAAGAAGGCTTTGCTTTTTCTCCACAACCTTTTTCGGCAACGGTCAAACCTAGAAAATAATTGTTTCTTTAAACGCCCTAAATTGGAGCAATCAACGTCAATACATTATGTTCATTGTGTAATTTGTCGCCTTCTTATGTACTCACAATGCAATGTCTAAAATATAGAAGTATGTACGTAGTTACCTACGCATGCATAATGTTTATAGTGCTTAATAACTCCTCGGTATATTTTATTAATATATATGTACTCTGTATATAGTTTACGTATATGAATAGTTAGGTACATATGACATTGAATGAGTTCAAAGGTTCATATTTAGTAATACAAATATCACACCATATAGGTCAAATCACAAAAGTACAAGCTGTGTGTCCTATGTAATTGTATTAATCCATTTAACCAATTTATATAAGTGTTCTCCTATTCCTTCTAAATAAAAGTCAAAATAAAAGTATCAAAATACCTAACTTTTTCAACGGCATAAACTTTTTACCAGCAAACCTTTCAAGTTACTCAGTCAGTAGTTGTATTCATTTGTATCGACTGGTTGAACCTTGTAATTAGAAATAATATACATTGTAATTGTAATCTCTTCTGGTCAGGCCAATCCTTTTATCTTTAGGGCAGAATCTAGTATACATATCGGTTGACTTCTTCCATGCTGCTAAGTAGTTGCTATTTTACTTTCAAAACTCAATTTCGTTGTTTTAAAATTTTTGGCAATTTATACAATTTAAAACGCAGATAATCGCTTGCACTGCCAGGCATACGATCCTTTTGTACTCTGCACCACTAAACTAATATCAAACATAAGTCATATTCAAATAACTTCCATCCCCGTTTACATAACCCTTTCGAGATGGAGAGTGTACAACATCTCTTAAATATTTAATAATTTCCTCTTCACTCTCGCAACAAATGGGATTGTATAATCCTGCTATTTCTAAAATGATTACAAATTCATGTTTAATACTCAAGAATAACATCACGAAGTTGTGCTTTTTGAGAGCCTTGGATAAAGACGCTAATGCTATAGCCGCAGAGTAATCTAAGGAGATTAATTTTCCTAAATCTAGAACAATCGCTTTACAAGGGCCTTGAGCTGCGACCAATTTGTTAACTTTTGTTTGAATAAAATCCACACTGGGGAAATTTAGCCTTTCTTCCGGTCTGACTAAATAGAACTGGACATCTTCGTGCGTTTTTAATTCGATCGGAAGTGTCGGCCGAACGGATTGAGCCAGTAGAGTGATGATACTTGCTCCGACACCAACCAGAATCCCGTAGACCATTCCAAATACTACTGAAACGACGAAAGTCACAAGACAGGCGCCCACGTCCACTTCTGAAGAAAAGAATAACAAAGCAATTAATTAAACGAGCGCTAATAAGCAAAATTTTTCCGTTTACAACAGTATATGAACAATTGGTAAAAATCTTACTAGAGATTTTCCACATTGGTCTGAGAGATTCGTACTCTATTAATGATAGGGCGGCGGAAATAATTACAGCAGCCAAACACGCTTTGGGAATGTAGTAAAATGTTGGTGTGAGAAATCCCAAGGCAAGTAGCACGATTATTCCTAATATGTAGAAAATAATTTGTTACAACTCTTCAGCAAATGTGTAATTTCGCAAATTGTAATTTGCGGAATATTAATACGCATTAATAAGTCTATAAGTATTCGTCCAACCTGAGAAGATTCCACCAAGAGTGCTTCTCACTCCACTAGCTTCATTAATAGCTGAGCGTGAAAACGATCCTGAAGTTGGAATAGCTCCAAAAAATGAGCCAGCCACTTGTATCACTCCCAAAGCGAACATTTCTTGAGTCCCATCGACAGTTTTCCCACTTCCGAAAGATTTTGCAATGGCAACATTAGAGAGTACAGCCACTACAGCCAAAATAAAAGGTCCCTGCCCGAGAAAACTCCACGTTTCCAAAAATGTCATTGTTGCACACGTTGAATTTCCTGAACTTTGGTTACAATCATTGCTAGGAGGCAATCCAAACTGAGGAAGTTGGACACTTGGGAAACCCCCAACAACTGTCCCAGTTAAGGCGAACGGTGGGCTTGGCCATACGAACGCTATTGTCCCTAATGTCACAACAACAATTGCATTCCGACCCACAGACACATACCACAACACTTTCTTGGCATTCTCATTGTCTACTTTTAGCTCCTTTATTTTCTATGGCACAAAAAGCGGAAATATTGTAATAATATATGTAATTGGTAACAAAATGCTTGGGAATTCGTCAATTTTTTAAGTAACTCACCTTCAGGACAAAAAGGAAAACAATGCACAAAATTCCAACCGTAGCATCTCCGGGAGTAATACTAGGAATATTTTTTATTATTGAACCTATATTTTGTATAAATCCTTTTCCCCTTGGTCCTTTCATCCCTAATAGGTTTCTAAATTGGGACAAAGCCACTGTAAGAGCCGCTCCCCCAGTAAAGCCTATAGTTACAGGCTCAGATATCAAACTGACTACTGTCCCTGTAAAAAAGCAAAATAGTTTTTTAGAAATTAATCTATGGTAGTGCGTAGGTAATTAAATACCCTAAAAAATACTTTGCTAACCAAATTGGAGGAAGGCCATTAATATCTGAATAACTCCCACATAGAATCCAGTGAGTGCCACACAGGCTGGATAATGATCTCCGCATATGGTAAAAGACATGAGACTGGAAAGAGATGTTGGAAATATAGTCATTTGTGTACAAGAGCCAAAAATGACGTAAAGGAAGCATCCCACAAAAGAACTGTACAGTCCATACTGAAAACAATATTTTAAAAATTTTCATATCTACGATTTAAAGAATTAAAATATAATAAAAATAAAAAGAATTTTTAGAATAGTAACCTCAGGGCTTAGCCCAGCTATTATGGCATTTGCCATGGATTGGGGAACCGCGGTGAGTCCAACAGTCACTCCAGCAATAATCTATTAGCGTAGCAAATGCAGCAGTATAGGATGATAATAATTTAATAATTTTTTAATTTATTTGATATTTTAATAGTTAATATTTTGTATTCTTTTTACATCTGAAGGAATATAGCTCCGGTTGTAACTGGGAAACCAGTTTAAAATTGGGAATCTCTCTTTTGTCCATGTTGTGGCGAAGGCTTTGCAATTTGCCTTTCCAATTTTGGGTGCCACTAAAACAATAGATTAGTAAATGAGAATATTAGATCTTACTCGTAACTGCAAATATATGTAAATCTTAATTGCATTCATAAACACTAGTCTTTCATGTTAGGTTTTACTTTATGATATAATGGTATTAAGTATTAAAATTACAAAATTAATTACAAATCCATATAGCTGGAAAACTATTAATAATTATAATTTAACTAAGGTGTGGTACATACCTCTCATTATAGTGCTAGGCTAGGAGCAAAACATGCAATACAATACATTCCTCTTATAGTCAGGGAGATTTGCAGAGAGCACAAGTAGGAGACAGCACAGACTCACAGAAATCAAATCTGAAAAAAGGGTTAAAATTATTTAACATATTATTACACAATGATCAGATAAATTAAAGTTGAGTTGACAAAGTTGACGTCTATTTGTCTAATGTACCATTTGTTTGTATAGCAAACATTATCGATTATGCCATTGGTTTTATGCTGTCTGGTTTGCAATAACTTTTAATTGCAGTTTTTGTAATAAAAGTTGCCATTGTCTATACGGATAGTATTAAGTTAAGTACATACAGTTAGCCTATTTCTAAGCCCTAAATATGCCATGCCATACATATTTAACACAAATAAATAATAAATGGTAATCTCTGTTACAATATTCTAATTTATATTTCCTCGTGTACGAAACAGTTATTGGAACTCATTGGAAGCGTTAGAATTAGAATTATTACACAAATAAATTACTTACTATTTTGCACTATGCACATACTGAGTTGAACCTTAAATAAATAGTTGTTCAAATAAATCTTACCTTATTAACAAGCATAAATTAATTATTTGGTCTGCACCACAAAATATAATTTGGGTAATACTGGAAAATCCCAATTTACATGAAACCCATTTAAGGCTATTAAAATGCTTTACGAAAGAAATAATTTGCTATTTCATTGATGCAGAAAGTATAACAATAACATGAATTCTTTAATTACTTTAAACTTTTTCCCATTCTTACCTTTTGTGCAAATGCTACAAGGTTATGTAATGTGAACCTCCTACGTAGAACTGTATATATTTGTATTATGTTTGTGTTCTAGTAACGTTTGTATGTAATTTATAAACACTCACTCACATCCTGGTCTTAAAAGATGAGCCTTCATCAGTAAGTATAGGGTACTCCTTTAAAACATTATTTGCAACAAAATAAAATTTGTAACACTGTCTATATGAATATTTCTCAAAAATAGAAGAATTTTTGATGAATTGGAATTAAGAACAAGAATAAATACACATGTCTACTAAATTATAAGAAGAGATAAGGCAAAATGCATCCGTGTGGCATAAAATACGTCTGCCTGTCTTGCCAGCAGAACACTACACTATTTAACATACTTAATTAAAACTTAAAAATACAAAGGATTGGCTATTGGTGTTACAGCATAGAATACAATAATGCAATGAATATTGTTGATGTAGTTAAATGAAAAAACGAGAGTAATTTATTTTTTCACCGGCCTTCCTTGTTGCCTGTGTGTGTAGTGTACGGAGAATAGGGAATTTAATTGAATGGATGATTGTGCCATATAAATGAAAACCTGCCCTGACAGACACTAATAAGTAATTCAGGAGCATGCATGACAGGAAATGTTGGTTTCATTTGCATTTTTTGACGCTTATACAATACAAACGAAATAAATAAATAATATTATGCTTGTTCACATAAGACATACTGAAATGCATGCAAAACTATTATTATTACCTTTAACATAAATGAAAGAGATAATCATCTAGTATTATGTGCTACGAAGATTAATCTGTACATTTATGATTTATACGTTTATAGAATTCCATTGTAGTGTCATTTTAACGAGCTTATCGTTAGTAGTTTAGTGCGCTAGTATAATTATTAAACATGTTTAAAAACATTTCAGAAAATTTTGTCAATTATACTCTAGTGTCTTGTCTCGTTAGAAAGTTAGATCTTTGTCTCTACAATTATGAATTTCTGATTGGTTTGTTATTGTTTGTTTTAATTTAGCTATTATGCAATAGTAACGATGAAGAGGTACACAAATAGAACAAAAATACAAAAATACAAACCTCTCACACGGCAAGAAGAGAGTAGTTCGTTTTTTGCATGTTACACAGTCACGATCACGATCTCGTCTGCTGATAAGCTATGTATTATGTATGGAGAGGAGACACAGCGATCTTATATTTACATTAAAATTAATACTCGTACTTGGAAAGGAGGATTTTACCATTACTATGTAATGACTTCTACTTTGACGAAGGTGAGTGTTTGTGGCAGCTACATAGACAATCTCACAAACAGTAGTTGTGCTCCTCGTCTGCTAAAATCTTTGGCTATAATTTCTGCAGATGAGCTATAGTAACTGTATAACTCATTTAACTTATCACTTGTCTTACTATTATTATATATCTGGCATAAACCAACGTCTTTAACTTTGCAAATTTACAATCTGCAACGGTTTTGCGAATAATGAATAGGATGGCAGAATACTGCGAATACATAGAAGATGCAAAATTAATATTATGGGAGGAAATAATTCTTTAACATTTTTTAAAATAGTTTATTATACAATTTAGCAATTTCCAAGTAATTGTTGGTACGTTCGCTATCTGCATGGTGTAGTATGTATAGTGTGGTATAATAAAGTATAGTGAATAAACGAGTATTGGTTTTGCACAAGTGTTAATTGAATGAGTTGAGGAGGCTGTAGTGAATGCATGCATGTCTAGAATTCAACTTTTACTGACCTGACCTGTCTATCTGCCTTCAGAAAACAATTCATTGTCATGTTCTATTGGCATCTTTTTAAACTGACAATGAAATAGCTTACTATTGTATGTATTCATTGAATGTTAAAGAGTTCATTAAATAAACAACCCATCGTTGCATTGCTGCTTTGCATGTACTATTGCAATTCTTTGCAAATACAGTGAATTGTAGTATGTAAGTGTAGTATGCAATGTACAGAAGCATAAATCTAGCCTGTATAAAGTATAAGGTAGTGATATAATAATTAAAGTGCAAAATCATCCCACACTGACCACAACCGCACCGGTTCTTATAATAGGTACCTGTACCTGTCTATAAAGTGCTTATTATATACAGCAAGCTATTTAACAATCTAACATGTACCAAAGTATTGCTAGAGTACACGTACAAGCAATCCCTAACTGCATGGAATAAACTTATTCTTTATTCCTGGTTCATACTGAAGACTGAAGATCAGTTGAGAACTGCATTTAAAATACGAAGAACGAATGAAACATCTCGGATTGAGTATGAACGTTAATGAAAGACCAAATAAATAGCCTTTGAATAATTGCACGGAATTTATACGGTTGTTTTCTAGTTACATCTTATTTTCTCAACTTACAATGCTGTTTCTTTTACTGGGATTCATGTTACAGATCTTGTATTTAAAATACATAAATATATCCGTAAGCAAACTAGGCATGTATAGTTTTGACTATAAGGACACATTCAATCCATGAAAGCTTTATACAAAATTTCAATATCATTTTTTGAGGTCCCATTTTATAATCCAAACTAATTTACTAAAGGTTCCTTGTAGAAAATTGAAGTTTACTATTTAGGTTGCCCAAAAATAGTACCACTTGTTTCCATTTTCGTATAAAATAATTGTGCTTAGGAGGTTTGAATACATATTGAAAAATAAATGGATCCAAAAATCACAACAGAGAATCAATATTTATATATTTTGCTTGTTTAGGCGCATTATTTTCCAGTAATATTTTTACAAGCTAAGGAAAAGAGCTGACAATATTAAACAATCAACCTACATTGGTATATACATAAATACTTAAATAGGATCAATTAAAAACACTAAAGTACACGATAAAAACTAAATAACAATTTTGAAACCAGGGCCTTAACTGGCATAATATTCCTTGACTTGACATATCCCTCTTATGACTGTACAGTAGCATTCGTAGAGGTAGAGAAGCCTAACTAGATAGACTGATTTAGAGTTTTCAGTCACCAAAGGCTCAAAAATAAACTAAAGATTTAAGTAAGTGAAAACTGAATGTCATTTCATGGCCATGCTGTCAATCCATCGGCCTGTAAATGTTAACTCTGAAAACTTTTCGCATTTAGGCTTTATAGCACTTCTTCAACGTACTATTTACAACTTAAAATACAAAGGATAACAAATGCTTAACTGAAAAATAGATTTGTTTCATAATGTTCATCTATCTTATATAAGTAAATCACATTAGGTAAGCATCTACTATATGCTCTAAATACAACCATTTTCACTCCCGCTGTCCATATTTATGTAACTACTCTCTGAATCTATATCCGCTTTACCATCTTTTTCAGGAAGACAATGTAAATCTCTTAAACACTTAATAATCTCCTCTTCACTCTCGTAGCAAGCAGGATAAATCAATCCTGCTATTTCTAAAATCTCGACAAATTCTTTCTTAACATTTAGGAACATTAGCATGTAGTTGTGCTTTTTGAGAGCCTTTACTAAAGTGGATAGAGCAATAGCTGCTGAGTAGTCTAAGGAAATTAATTTTCCTAAATCAAGGACAATTGCTTTACAAGGGCCTTGAGCTGCGACCAATTTGTTAACTTTTGTTTGAATGAAATCCACACTGGGGAAATTTAGTCTTTCCTCCGGTCTGAGCAAATAGTATTGAATATCATCTTCGTGGGTCTTTAAGTCAATGGGTAGTGTGGGTCGTACCGACTGGGCAAGAAGTGTGATGATGCTTGCACCTACTCCAACCAGAATCCCGTATTCCATTCCAAATAATACTGAACTTATAAATGTCACCAGGCAAGCTCCAACGTCAACCTCTGTAGATAATATAAATTTATTATACATATATTTAGGGCTACCCATATTTAGTTTTTTGGTTTTTTTTTGGAAAAGTTTTTGAAATATTTTACTAGAGATTTTCCACATTGGTCCGAGAGCCTCGTATTCAATTAAGGCAACAACGGCACATATAATTACTGCAGCCAAGCTGGACTTCGGAATGTAATAAAATGTTGGTGTAAGGAATCCCAGAGACAGAAGGACAATAATTCCTAAAAGAGAATTCATAATTTATTTTAAACCTTTAAAAAGAGATCAGGATATAAAAAAAGATTTTCTCGATAATAATGACTTAGGTATTGCTGTATGATTATTTTCCTATTTAAATTATTATGTAAATTGATAGTACCTGAATAAATCCCTCCGAAAGTACTTTTCACTCCACTAGCTTCATTAATAGCGGAACGTGAAAAGGATCCTGCAGTTGGTATAGATCCGAAAAAGGATCCCGAAATCTGCATCACTCCTAAAGCAAGCATTTCTTGAGTCCCATCAACAGTTTTCCCAGTTCCGAAAGATTTTGCAATGGCAACATTAGATAGCACAGCCACAGCAGCTAAAACAAAGGGACCTTGTCGAAGAAAACTCCAAGTCTCCAAAAAGTCCATAGTTGGACATGTTGTAGAATTTCGATCGTTAATATCACAATTTTGAGGCAAGCCAAACTGGGGAACTTTGACATTAGGAAATCCCCCTAAAACTGTCCCGGTTAAAGTGAAAGGGGGATTTGTCCAGGTAAAAGCTATTATCGAGGTGGTTACAACTATTATTGCATTCCGACCAACAGAAACATACCACAGAACGCGTTTCATAGTAGCACCCACTTTTAGTTCTTTTATTTTCTAGAACAAATAATTTTCATGAAATTCATTTTACAGACTGAAGGAATACAAAAGAATTAGCTTTAGTTACGTTCTTTACGCAATATCTGACTCACCTGTAAAATTATAAGAAAGATAATACAAGAAACGCCAATTGTAGCATCTCCAGGAGAAATTGTTGTGAAAGTATTTATTATTGATCTGACGTTTTCTATAAATGAATTTCCCTTTGCGCCTTTTAGTCCTAGTAAATTTTTTATTTGAGATACAGCCACAGTAAACGCCGCTCCACCAGTAAAACCAATTGTTACAGGCTCTGATATCAAACTTACAACTGTCCCTGTAAAAAACAAAAATTTATTTACAGCACTTTAGGGGCCTAATTATTTTGGAAAAGATTTTAAAAGATAACCCTTATTAGAGCCCAAATAAAAATTAGAATTTTATTTAAAATTTGTTTTTTTGAGATCTAACCAAATTGAAGGCAAGCCATAATGATCTGAATTATTCCAACGTAAAATCCAGTCAATGCTACACAGGATGGGTAGTTTTCTCCGCAGATATTAAAAGTCATGAGACTGGAAAGGGCTGAGGGAAATATTGTCATTTGTTTACAGGAACCAAATACCACGTAGAGAAAGCATCCGATAAAAGAGCTGTATAATCCATACTGTAAATCAATATATGTATCATTATTTAAGTGTAACATTTCTAGCTACCAAAATGTAAAAAGAGAAAACGATTTCCTTATATAAGAAAATTAAGTACCTCAGGACTAAGCCCGGCCACCAATGCATATGCCATTGATTGCGGAACTGCAGTGAGCCCGACTGTTACTCCTGCAATAAACTACAAAAGAATTGAACATTCAGAAAATGATTATTAAACCCACTCAATTTTATGTTTATGTATGGGTATGGATTCAGTTCGACTTGTGAAGACGTGTGTGTGTCTGCAGAATGCAAGCAATTATAAATATTTTAATAAAATGAAAGTTTATGATTCATTTACATCTGAAAGAATGTATCTTCGCTCGTAATTGGGAAGCCATTTGAGAATAGGAAGCCTTTTCTTGGCCCATTTTATCACCAATGCCTTGTGGCTCGCCTTCACTGTTTAGAAAGAATAAAACTAAATAAACGCAAACATCAAGAAAGTAGTAAAAAATTAGTACACTACATTACATTTTAATTACATTTTAAATTAATATTCATAATTATTACCGATCATGGTTCTAGAAATATGCTCTCCTCTTGATTATTTTTTTCAATTATTGATTTATGCAATCTAATTCTAAGTATCAGTTAGGCTGTATAGCAGATTTCTAAAGATATTGTAATGCTGGCACCAAATAGATAATATTAAACGCAACTCGTCTCACAATTATCAAGTAACTACTTAAGGAGTTTTATTAATGTCCGTTCTTCACTGAAACATCAATACCAATGAACAGTTGCATCCAATAATACTTTTTCACAGAGTATTGCATCCCTATTGTGTCAATGTTATTGTATTGTCTTGTTCTTTCTCTTAGTGAGTCACTGTCATTGTTATATTTATGGGATTTGTGAAATTGCTGTGTGCTCTAATGTAAATATTTACATTACTTAAATTGGCAACATTCCCCACTCCCCACCCTTTGATTTATGGTATATCGCAATTGGAAGACTTATTTTACATGTAGGTATGTATATGGACCTGGTTTAATGGACCATTATTTTTCACATTACATAACGTTGCGTAACGTAACACGTATACAAATATTTTATGTGAGACTATTAATGTTTGTAGCTAGTAGATATCTATAAAACTTCGTAAAAATGCACAGTTAGCACAAAATCATTTGCTCTGTTCGTGCAAAGTATTGTGCGAGCTCTATTAGTGCCACAGAATTGTTTAAATAATAATTTAACACTAGTATTCACATTAGAATTTAGCTGATGTTTACAAAATGTAGCAAATTAATCAATCAGCACATATTTGTATCTCTGTGTACCCTTTTGATACTTTGGTGTGTCAGAATGTGTAAGTACAATTACGTGAGACACGCAAACTAGAAACTCAAGCAGACGGTAGTGAAATGCAGTAGTACAGTTCCGTCGTGTAAGTAGACTAGCACACTACTGAAGCGTTGTGCATGGTTGCATGGAAAAGTGATTAATTATTTTACAACGACAAGCTGTTTCCATGTTATATTTTAGTAGTTTATGTAGTTGCACTGTGTTGTGGACTTTCTAAGTGGAAAGGGAATTTGGTGTTTGAAAAAACCGAATAGAGCCTAATCAGCAATTGAGCCGATGAGATATGAATGTTGGTTTCCTTTGTATTTTCTGACTTCTGATATAATTGTTTACATACATAATACTGAAATACTAAGTATATCAATAATATGCAGAATCATTATAAATATAGGTTCACGATTATGAGGTTTTTTAATAAGGTTCCCGTGCATATCTGTATATTTATGAGCAACAGGATACCAGAACAATTCAGTGCAGCAGCAGTGTAATGTAAGTATTACTAACTTTCATGTAGTATTTATAGGTATGTACGTGACAAATTTTTACTTGTGTGGTGTACACACGTATTAGTCTGTATTGTAAGGTTTTACTTTGTTATAACTAGATCATTTGGAATTCTATGTTAGAAATTGCTAGTTATGCTAATATTCATTCGTAATACTTCACTTTAAACATATGTAATAACAATGGAGGTGTTATATTGAATTTTAATATCTGTAATTGCAATTTTAATCTGTAATATTACACGTATGCGACTGATGTGGGAGATGGCACACAGACATCTCCATACTGTGCAAAGTATGCATGCAGATGTTTACCTTATTCCCTCACGTATTGACGAAGTATACTATTATGTGGATGTCAGCTATGGGTACCTTATAGTTTAAGGTATACAGTGCATAATACGCATACTACACGTGTTTTTCATATTGCAGCAATTTATGAAGGATATATGCTTTACACCTTCGGTGTAATATTTAGTACCGATAAATATTTATGTTCTTTCTGTAAGTTCGTCAATAATGGTATTCAATTTCCAATGAAATTATCTCTGCCAAAGTCACGAGCAAATTAATCTCCTGATAGATTAGCTGTAATCATTATGCACTTAATATTATGGAGGCATTGTGAAATGATGACGTGCTTTAGAGACAGGATAGACAATCCCAAAATTAGATCACTATTTTCACAGTCATTCATACAAAAATGTTCAGTTAAACTAGCTCTGTTTGACTACAAAAGACAAAAACTGGACTATATGTAGTTTTAGTATAATATGACATGACATTTACCTTATATTATTGCTAGTATTTTACTCATATTTTTACTCAGTCTATTATTACAATTATATTATATTACTATGTACTGCAACTCTGCTTGCCATATCGAAAAGTCTTGCCAGATTCGCTGGATGATACACAATGTACCTGTAGCTCCAGGTACCTAATTCAATTTTCTATTTGAATGCGAGCATGACAAATATAAAATAAATGCCTTCCTTTGGAAAATTCCTTTATTCCTTAGCATATAGCTGATGCGAAACATTCATTCAAGAAAAACTCATTTAAATATTAAGTAATTTTATTTATATTCTGGTGGTGATCAGTAGCTAACCGCTGATTCTGATTTGATACAGTTCCATATTTATACATTATGTACTATTCATTCACGTGTGCTTTGACTGATTTGTAGATTCAAATGTTACTGACCTGTCTACGTACATTGAATAGCAATTAGATAGCAACTTTAACCACTGAATTTTTTACTTCAAAAAATTATACCCTGTTTTCGTTGTGATAAAATAAATGAGAATTTTTGAAATTGTTGTTTATTATGCTTTTTGTTCAAGATTTGATTGCAATCGACATATACATATCGGTACATACTTACTTACTATGCAGGTCAACTAATCCTGAGTGAGAGATCTACAGAGCATTCAACGGTAGACTATCCATCATATCCAGTCTATGTATTAAATATGTGTCATCAATTCAATATGTTAATTGAATGACACAGGACAGACTTACATTAGGGACACAGTATTATTACAACCATTGTCCCCTTGTCCACAAAGGCTAACAAATTCAGAAGTCATGACATGAAATTGTAAACACTTATACAACACTATAATAAACCCTAATTTTGTTTAAATATTCCAATCCAGATAATCCTTTTACAACCCCAGCCAAATCTATGCACTGCTTACGATTAGGTAATTAATGCAGACATATAGTATTATACATTTTCTACTTAACCAGCCACTTTACCAACGTAGATACAGTAGAAAGGTATGCAATATAATATAAACTACTCTGCTTTCATGCAAATTATTTGTGTCTGACAATTAGACCGAACGGAAGTTATCAAATAAAACGCTTCAACAAAGTTATTCTATCATTCAAGTTAAATCGCTTCTATACTGTCTATAGTAAACATGGAGATAAAATGCTTTAAGTCAGCTTATAATATATAGGTATAGGTAATATATCGGTATCTATCTATCTACAATACAATAATGGATTCAAATACAATGAAAGTGAAATGAGTAAGCAGATTCTTTTGCATGTGAATAATATAAAGCACAATAATGGAAGCTGTACTGTATTTGTGTAGTTACTATCATATATTTATTTATTGTGACACACCTACTGAATACCTAGTAATGTTTTCCAGATTTTTATTAGTGACGCACCAGTATTCTCCTACTATTACATAAAAAGAAAGCAGAGATGATTTTGTACTTTGTACTGACCAAAATTATGCAATTGATGTCGATATGTACTGTATAATATTTAGTTACTGTGTATATTGCCATACAGGTAGGTACTGCCATTTTCGTTATTGCATTTATACTATTGTGCATACATATAATTACTGCATTGTACAGTAACAGTTTCAAATTATAACTAAGAGCATATTTTTACAACTGAATTGGCAATTGAAGATTCTGGTATAGTATGGATAATTCCCGTGTAATCTGAAGATTCATATGAACTGTTATTAAACGATATCAGACAACCAGTCATTAGTAAATTAGAAGTAGAATATATTATGCACATCATATGCAGCACCTAGTTTCAGCCAGTCCAGTGTTTAATGGGAATGAATGATAAAATTGCAATCTCAATCGCAAAGTACTTAAGCTTTGAGTTTGATTTACACATAGGGATTACCAAACTGTGATTCACATCGTACCTCTTTCTTTCCTTATTAGAAGTATTGATAATTGGATATATGATCACATGATTAATTACGTTCTCAAAATTCTTTGGGCTAAAGTTCGTGAATTTTGTGTAATATTTGTAAGTCCTTCTGGAATTATAAAAAATCTACAAAGCAAAGAAATTAGTGCATTTGTTACTGATGTGTATACATTTGCCTAATCTTTTGCATATATGGCATGAGTACAGGTATATGTTAAATACAATGTTACATAATGTATCAACATAGTAGATACGTGTAGTAGATACGTAGAATAATTATCTAGGTTTTTATGTTGCTTAATATTTTAGCCTCAAATATTGCACAGAGCAAATGTGTCATGTAACATCTTTTTACTAAAGTCTAATTTCGGCTCAGATATACCATCGTACATTGCGTACCAATGGCCAATGCATTAGAGAGATGACGTGCCAAATTGGTCACATACTTAATATAGAAAATGAACAATAAATGTTTTTTTTTGGATTCTGCTGGTCATTCAAGGTCGATGCCAAAAAATAGGTAGTCCTAAAAATTCAAATGACTACATACTTTTTAAATCCGTTGGGTCATCTTTTAATTACACTGTAATTCATCATTTTTATTACTTGTTCAGTTTAATCCATATTGTACCTTTAACAACTCTTAAATATCACAAACAGGCATATTTACAAAGAAAAATACATTTAGTTCCAGAAGAGAGTCGACAACTAAGAAAACGATGTAAAGGCAAAGAGAAACGACAGCGACCTTTGTGTCAATATAAAATTTATTGAAAGCAATAATGATGTACATGAATATCAGTGTGACCATCAGCATTCCTGGAAATGAAAATAAAGATATTGAAGTGGAGAGAAGAAAACCAAGAAACCAATAGCTTTTATTATGTACCTATAATACTCATGTACTATGCATTATGCATTAGATTAAATTGGCAATTTCCATATTTACCTGTAGAATACAAAAGAGCAGTAGAGTAAATTCGTGCTTTGGTATCAATCAAAGCTCGAATAAACCAAGGAATCCCAAGACAGACAAGAATATCGAATGTGTTCGATCCAATAGAATTACTAACAGCCATTGTTCCCAAACCTTGCACAGAAATATAGCATGGGCATTCATTCAGTCAGTTAAATATATATTTAACTATATAAGTAGTACCATTATGCCTACATACGTAACTATTAATCCATGGAAAACTGAATGTAATATACCTCTTCTCGCTACAATGACAGACGAAACTACTTCAGGAACAGAAGTTCCGGCTGCAATAACAGAAACTCCAAAAACGGTATCCGGTATTCGGAATGTATGACCTATATAATTCAAATTTCAGAAATTGTCCTCATTTCACATATTTAGATGTATGTATATAATATAAATATGCATTTACTGATGTTGCATAATTAATTAAAGCAATTAAATGTTGTTATGGGCTGGTGCATGGTGGTGTGATGGGAATTAAAAAATCTTCAGTCTGTTAGATAGCAAGCAACACAGTGAATATATATGTAAATTAAATACCAACTATGGTCATCATCCATGAAGCCAAATATGAGAGGGCTCCAATCCAAAGTGTTGACATAATAAAAGAAATAGGGTATATGCGTCGAAATTGGCTACAGTTTGGGATTGTCAAAGTAAATAAAAGACGGATTGGCCATCCAATTATCCATTGGAGCCACAAGAAATAGCATTCACCCCGAGGCAACTTGAATAGAGCCATAAGATCTGTAAGTGACAATAATATCAAGGAGTTTATAAGTGACATCTTGTTTATTATAGTTTTGTAACGGTACCACTTTTCGTTGCGCCATTATTATTTTCGGCATCAGATTTCGGCCTCTCGGATGCACTTTGCTCATTTGGGAAAATTGTCTGACTGATGGTGACTATCGTTGACCTAGAAGAATTAAATTCGTGTATTGCAGCCTCGGTGGCCTCCAGAGTCCATCGTTCCCTATTCTTTCGTTCCCGACCCCATTTTGGTGATCCTGTACTAAGTCGCAGGAATTTTTCTGTCCAAGATTGCAATAATTCGTCATGCCACATCCCGTAAATGTAAAGCGTGTAAATTATCAGGAGAATGGCTGCCTCCCACCAGTATATGGTTTCGTCAAACATTATGACAAAAAGGACGACAACTGACAATCCATAATAGAAAAAGTCTCTCGTCACCGGCCACCAATTTAGCCTCACGGCCTAATTGACAATAAAAATTACATTTTCTCAAAGTGTTCTCCTCTAATGATTTTTAAAAATAAAAATAAACGCAACTTGAAATAAACTGGTTACAGTTATAGGCAAAACTTTACTTTTTTTGAATCGAAGCCAATGCATGCAGCGACAATCAATAAGTTGAAGCCAGCACTTCCAACAATAGTCCCTGTAATAATAGTTTACAATTATATCGTTCGTAAGAATTCAATTCGATTGTTTTGCAATGAGAATTTACCGACTCCAATATCTCCCTTCATTATGAAAGTTCCGACCACGTTAGTAAACAACTCTAAAATAATGACCCAGTTACATTTATAATAAGGTTAGCATTTTAAATGCTTCAACTTTCAATTCCTTGTTATTTAAACCTGGAGAACTAGTAGCGATCCCCATCAGTGTAGCTCCGGCAATATCATACTCCATATTAAGATCTATTAAAAATATTGATACCAGCTATAATGGGTTTACAGAAATAGTAATATTCTCTAAAGCAATAAATTCCTAAATAAATACCTTCGCTCAATTGATGGACAGATGGGACGAAATAATCCCTACACACAATTGCAAAGGCATAAAAAACATAGAATGTGATTAAAAAGTGAAGGACCACTACCCCCCGTTCGCGTAATTCCTGTGGGAAGAAATCAGGAGGAAATTCTTTGATGGTAGGCGGAGAGCAATTATATCCCGTTACAAAGGATTTGGTATACACCACAGTCAGTTCGTCTGAAAACCGTAAAAATAACTTAGGAATATTTTCAGCATTTTTCAATTATTCTTATTTTAATGAAACGGTTCCCACAATTATCGTAGCTACATAATATATCTATATTCAGAGTAAAGATTGCCTTTTAGCGTGATATTTATTTACCTGCATAGTTTTCAGATTCTATTAATTTTGCGTTTGAATAGTTTAATAAGTTTTCTTGAAATAAATTAAAAGTAAATATAGTGGCAAGTTGGACTAAACGATTTTTAGATTTTAGTTTAGGTATATGAAAACTTGGGTGAAAATGTCCATATTTATTGCTACTTACGCAGGAGCACATAACTATAGAACGGAATTTGTAAGAAAAATGAAAGTAACTATTACTAATTTTTAGAGATCTGATTTGTTTGGTCCGAAAGGAACAAGTGCAGTTATTGACAATGGACAAATTATTCCTTGTGATCTTCACAATAAATGTTTTATGGGTCTTCACTTGTTTCACTTTCATTTTAGTTTGATTCAGTTTAAGGCGCATAAAACGGGTGGAACTTCCGGATAGGTGGGGTACCTACTTTAGTAAATTAACAAGCTTAAACTATTACTTGTAACCGTTTTCTAATTGATAAGTTTATTTAATTCATAATTACATAGGCCTGCGAGTTTGTTACATTCACAATTTAACAACATATACATACAATATGCATTTTGCATAAATCCGTCTTTCTTGTATGTGTTCTAATAAATGTATTGTAGTGTGCATAGCTACCCATTACGCATACACATTTACCAACAATGTGATTTACAACAATAACCCTTTATTCCAACGGAAGGATTCGTTTTATCATATCATAAATTAGATTTTATGAATTCGGCTTCACTATCGCTATCACTGCTGTAAATGTGCTAAAACGACTTCTCTCTTGACTCTCTACTACAAACCGTATCACATGAAATAAGAGCTTTTGATTGCAATGATCATTAAGTGAAGAAGACGGAAGTTTTATGGGATGCATAAATTGTTTCCCTGTAACTACAATTGCTGAATTATACAAGACTGCCCAATAACCTTTCCGGATTTCCTGAATTTCTGCTTCATTCTGGTTGTTTCCTAAACAAAATTATTAGAGAATTCAATGCTACATAGAGAAAAAATGTAGGTGCAAAGGAAGCATGCCAGAATAAACTCCGTGACCACTCGCAGTCTAACGAAATAAATGGTAATCGCTGATATTATTGTAATGATTAAGTTCATAATGCTGCATAGCAATATTAAAATGCTTTACTAGGTACACCTCAGTGAATAGTAAAAGTATCTAGGTACCAGGTACATATTATTATTATTATATCTAAGTAAATTAATTTTTCAAATGTGAAATGTGGATGACTGATATAGGAAAGTGTTTAATGTAATTTTAAGTCTTACATAAATAAACAATACCACAATATGTACATACAACATACAAAGACTTCTTTACCATAATTACACTACCTATATATATGCAAAAAACACATTTGTATCTTTGTATACCAATTAGCAGTATAAGAAGCATCACAAGGTTTTAATTTCTTAAAGTTATATAAAATGCCTAAGCCAAGGATAAGGTTAAAGAAAAGGTTTGCTATTGGCAGTTTAACTGAATGGATGTCAAAGGTCAACCCACAGCCTATTCATACGAACTATCTTTATATTTATATATTGATTACTGAAGAAGCAAAACGAGCTATGTGTATTACATTTCATCACTTTTTACCATATACTACATACATGCTTCGTCCATCATCCTGCATCATATACTATGTAGTATGTATCCGAAATTCTGAATTAGTGTATGTCAAGATTTGAATCTCTATTCACTGTAATTGTTTGCATTTGTTAGCTCAACGATCGACTCGATTACTAAGAAAAGTTATGCGTGTAAATATTTTGAGATTACCAAGTAACTCTCCGAGATAAGTAGTAAGATTAAGATTGATCTTATTTAAAGCAAAGCAGACAGGCCAGCCAAATTAATTAACAAAACGGCAAGCTCGTCCATTTATATATTTTGCTCTCTTAGTTTAAGTAGAAGTTTATTATCTTGAAATTAAATTAGACTTAAAAACTCTAGCAAATGAACTTTTCGGATTAGGATAGGACAGTAGCACCATGAATACCCTACCAAGGGTCCCCCCTTGCCCTATCGCCATATGTTTAGCACTGTTATTAGCTGTCACATCCTGTCAGGGACAAGGACGAGGAATATTTGAAGAAAAATCATGCGGATTTCTTTACAATGAGAACAATTTGACAGGAGACGCATTTGATATTAGAGACGGGAGTAACTTTGCCAATTTAGAAGAAACATATTTATCTTCGGATCAAGTCTGGAATGTAACAAATTCATTCCAAGTGGAATCTGGATGTTTACTCACGGCTTGTAATGAGAGCTACTTTGATGGAACGTGTCGGGAGTTCACCGAAAACTCTACCACCTTGCCGGAAGGATTTGAGTCCCTTATGTCAGTCAATTGCACTTGTGCTGCCGTAAGTACAAAATGTTAGTAATTTTTGGAATTCCTTGTGTAATGTTAAAAATTATTCTACATACTATATAAAATGTAATGTACAGTATAACGTATTGTAATGTAAAATACTGTGTATGTATATTAAGGTGCTTTGAAAATTGGCAGGCAAGGGGAAGTGAAATTTTGCCTTGCCAATTTTCAAAGCACCTTGTATAATATCATGATTTTTGGTATCCACAGGATTGCCGTAGGGCTATACTCTTACTTTATACGATGATGAAGAATTTGAAGGTAACTCAACAATATTGGATGGTGTTATCAGGGAGGTTCGTACATTTGACCATTTTTCTTGCATAATACTATATATAATATAGTACACGATGTAGAGTTGCTATTTGAATACCTATTTTACAATTTTTCTAAAATATACTTACAACTTACACTAATTTTTAACTGTTTGTGACTAAAAGGCTTGGACAGCACCATTTCAGTCCTATGAGTGTGTTTGTGATGAACCTGAAACGGCGATAACCGCGGAGACGAAACCACGACCACCAGAATGTAAAAGTTTCATTTTATTCTACAGCGCTAATATGGATTCTCAATTAATATAATATTTTTATGATCTTTATATAATTTTAAGGTATGTTTGATATGATATAGATCCTCCGTTCATTGATATTCCATACAGTGTGGACAACATAAGTGCACTTTTGGATACAGAGTTGGGCAATCTCCCCAAAATTGGGAAACATCCTGGATTAATGGCAGCTTTAAAGTCAATTAAGGGGAAAAGAAGTCCAAGAAACGCTTACATTTTATTAATTGGGATGGAAGGATCGGGGAAATCATCCGCAGTGTGTTTTCTCTCTTTACAAATATTTTGTTCCTTCGATAATAATATGCTCATTGGTTTTGTTTAATCATGCGTTTTCATTTAGATAAACTTGCTATTTGACAATCCGAATGTGACTCGTGTGTCGCATGACAAGTCTACAACTTCAGATATCCACGAATTCAGGATTCCTGTTCCAATCGATCATTTGGGTATACAGAATTCGGAATTGAGGGTGATTGATACTCCTGGACTGGGAGACACGAGAGGGTTGGAGCAGGATGCAATCTTTTTGGCTTCATTGGAAGATTTCTTGAATGGGCATGAAGAACTGAGCAAACGCATTCCAAATATCGTTTTAGTATTTGCAAAATTTCATGATAAAAGATTTGGGGGGAAATTCGTCAAAATGCTCCGAGGATTCAATTCATTTAGAGAAAGAATTACAGACAAAAAGTTTTCAAATGTAATTTTCGTTTTCTCGCACTTTATGTCTGAGACAAAGGCTATTCGAAGGCGTCCTGGAACCCGATTGCAAAGTTTTAAAAAGGTAATCGAAGATTACAGTTTATTTCCCAAGCCAATTTCAATAGTAGTTGCAGAAAACAAAGCTGCCGAACAGGAGTTGCCATTGCTGAATGGCTATTACAAACTTCCAAATGGGGATTTCTACCCCAGAAACTTATTCGAGAAAATAGAATCTGCAACTATAAATGGAGTTGATCCTATAGGAGAGGCCGTTATTCGCACTGCTTTCAGCGATTCAGATAGGTTCAATATTTCTAGCTCTACACATCTTCCGGTCAGCTATCAACACAGCAAGGTCATTAAATACCTAAATGTGCTGATGAGTCAATGCTGTTTGGACCATGAAAGCACAGAAGTTTCGCAAATTTTGGCTTCAGCTTATGAAACAATGGATCTCAGTTTGCGAAAACAGTTTCCAGATGCTTTGCAGTATCTTCAGAGATCGTTCCATATAAGAAACATCCTTACTAAAGCGGATGTCCCTAGAACCACATTTGAAATAGTTAAATTAATGAAAGATATCAAGCAAAATGATGCTGTGCTTTACTTAATGGATAAAGCTTTTGGTTTAAAAGCTCCAACACTAAAAGAAAATGTCATTACAGGATATGGCTACAATGTAAT
>JAQFYC010000866.1:0-44352 GCA_034694165.1 Tomocerus mixtus
TTGATAATTTTAGGGTGGAGTTAGGATTACAATGACTTTGACTTTGTAATATTACATTAAGACTAATATAATGCAATACAATGCCATGTAGTCTGGCTAACTACGTAACGTAAGCTTCACGGTTTTATGTAGCCGGCTTAAGATTAGTTACTTTTACGTGAATGCTACAGACTACACAGACACAGAGTATTCTATTACAATTCTGTACTTATACTGTTACATGATGTTGTTCTTTTACCGTTTGCGACCAACAATTTTTTATATTCCTTTATCCTTCTTCAGAATTGGGTAACTCTCTGTCGTGCTTCTTTTAAGGTAGGCATAGACACTTTAATTCAATACACATAATTATATAATACTGCACACTCCTACAGTAAGTGGATAAAGAATACTTATTGTTGGGTGACTTACTTCTAGAATTTATTGTAATACACGGAATAAATAAAGTAAAGAAAAGAACATGACAGTACTCGTACATTTAATGATTTGATTCTTGTACTCATCTTTTCTTAAAAGTAATCTCACCTGTATAACAGTGTTATCCTTTATCGTAATATATTTAGCTGATATATAATTTGAAAACCGAAGTTTTAATTAGTATCATTTAACGAATTACATTTCCTTGGCATTTTATATAATGTTGCTAATTTTGTAATTGAAATAATATATGCAGTGGTCAATGCCGTAGTGCAACATGTGTTAATGCGACTAATGATATGAAATGGGGGTTGTAATTTACAACGACAATACTTGCTTTACAATCTTTAGCGCAATGATTATTATCTTCCTACAAATCCACACAATATGTACTAAACTGAATACATATGATGTACTAAATGTACCTTACATCAATAGCATCAACAGATCGTCTTATTTGAGATAAAAACTCTTACAGAGAAAAGATAACTTTTCTGTATACATTATATGCTTCTATATAATATAGAGTGATTACATTTATATCTTACCTAACCTAATGCATCAAGCTAGCATGTAGTACGTACCAATAACAAAACTGCAGTGATATAAAAAAAAAGATTTTTATGCAATACATATTTATACGTTGTACCGTAATGGTAACCTGTAAAATGAATGATTTCAGACGCAGAACCTACGTAAAATTTTGAATTGCTTAATTAAGGTGAAAAATATTTATGAAAGTGAAATAAAGCATTGCATTTGTTCACCGACTGAGTGAGTATACTTACAGTCATGGAGCTACAAAAAAAAATTAAATTAACAGTTTACAGTCACAGTTTATTGTGTATTCTGTTGTATAGTGAGATTCTTTGAATTTTGCTCATTGCCACTATACTGCTCAGAGGGAGCAAAAGTAAATATTATTATTAGGCATAGGATACAATTTACAATGTGTTTGAGGACATACAAAATACAATAATCCTTTTCATTTAAAACGGCGCAGTGTTTACCTTTCTTTCAGAAATTGGTGTGAATTTTTCTCTTGCTGTTCCGATTCCTCTAAAGGAACTGTTGCTAACCTTTCGCTTACAGATTGTTATGTTCCCATAATGTATTAGTGTACTGTACTAGAATGCTTTTCTTTATCCCGTTTCGCTATTTCTTATAGTATCTTATTCATACTTACTACTAAGAAGGTAATAATATATACCCACGCAACACTCGTACTGCCCATAGAGAACAGGCCGTTCATTTGTACTCGATGTTGCCTATGAGATGACATTGGAGTTCATATCAGCTAGTGATTACATTCTCAAATGAATTTCTTGAGAAATGCGCATTAATGTGCTGAAATCGGTGGCATAGTAACAGTGACTACTAGTGGATATGAACTTCTTGGCCCTTGTTGTTCTCCGATGTTTATGCACTAGTATTTACTCATTGACAGGCACTGCTTGTCTTGCTTGCAGGTTATAAGGAACATTTTTGCATTAGTTGTCAACGTGGCAAAATAGTGGTGTGGTTTTGGTAATGGTCCGGGATTTGCAAATGGGTGGATGTGTTGGGCGTTCGAATCCCAGGGTTTTCTTTTTGCAAATTTTTTCGTTTCTAAGGGAATTAAATGAACTCGTTCAAATGCCCTTCTAAATGTCCGACAAACACTCGCGTCTGTTTACAAGTGAGAGCTCGTTCAAACGAACTGGTAAAAATTTCTACAATATTGGCTATGGGTGTACCTACTGTGAAGTAAATTCTTCTACCCACAAACATACTGAAGTTTGTTTAAACGATGTACGTTGTATATGCATACCTAAACACATTACACTTCTTTACATTATGAATTTTTCTTGCACTACAATAATAAGACACTTTTGATAAGACACGATTGTTTACAAAAGGAACTCAAACGCGTTGAAAAAATGATTCCTCGTTTGAGGACTTGAAAAACAGTCGATCGCCGATCTACCTTAGCTGTTCATAGTTAGTTGTATTTGAAAAAGTTTGCTAATGATATGCAAGTGTATATAGTGTTGAAAACGGGCGTTTTCGATTTTACTGCAGATAAAGTGGAAAAAGCAGACTTTCATATACTACGCACTTATTCTTTATTCCTATACATAATGTTTTCTTATTTTGCATACAATATTCTGTATGTGTACCAGTGTACCTACATTATTTGTCCTATTTAGTGTAAAGTTGTCATACGCTAAATTTAAATACATACTTTAGCAAATATTGGCAATGCTTTGATTGGCACATACCACAATATACAGTTGGTAGAATGCATATTGTAAAGAGTTTCGAAAATATTGGGTACTGTATTTAGTAAAAAATACAACCGTTATACATTAGTAGTAAAATGTAATCTGCAAATTAATACTTTATCATTCAAATACATACATGCATGCACCTACAACATTTACATTTACGTTCTACAACTCGTAATTTCTAAGCATACGTAGACAAAGTTAAGTTTAGAATATGCGTAATCGTGGTGTAGAGATAATGTAAGTAGAACGATAAAACAGTGTGTTTTGGCATTCACGCAGACTTCTTAGCACGTCTTTAAAATAGAACATGATTGTGCACATTTGACGCATTGTCTACTTTGAAATGAACTTTCTTTCATCAGATAAATCATCTTTTTCACATAAGACTCTTAAATTCCCATCACTGTGTCCCAGTATTTACAGGCGAATCATGATATGCTGTTTACAGCAGTCACATTGAGTTCACTGTAATTACTATCCATACACACTAAATCACATAATTATTAATGGATATAAAGAGTGTCTCTATAATATAGAATAGATCTTACTTACCTCTTCTGCGGATAGCTATTAGGTAGGTGCCTGTATAAAGTATAAAAATATTACATATTATTATCAGGCAGCCATTTCTGTACTATGTATGTAGTATTAGGTTGTGTGCAACTTTGCAAGATTTCAGAACTGACAGACTTGAGATTCATTTCGTCTACCAATGTAACATAATATGTTGTGTTGCATGAAACTATGATACTATTGTAAATTGTAAGTAAAGAGTAAAGTATTAAATGCTATTAAAATATCCAACATTGAATAATGTATAGTGTACATGGGTACATAAGTAAGTAGAAGAATATAATTCATAGACAGTAAAAAGTTCCGCTTAAAGCTAAAAGGAAACGATAAAAACAGCAGGAATTTTGCTTTCCTTTTGTAATGTCTCTGTATAGTAGTACAATTGCAAAAAATCGTAATGGCATATATTTGCAACAGTTCTCTGTTCAGTTACTCCGTTTGACGAATGAATGAGTTGTGTGTGTGCATGTTGACTCGAGTGTAGCTAATGTGAATCATGTAGTGGATGTGATGAGAATTTTCTTGCTTTTGCTGTCCTACTACTACGTAAATGTATTGTAATCGTATCAAAAATTGTAAGTGAAATAGAAATGTAGGTGGTGTGGTACCAGTAGTTTCAATATTATTAGCACTCAAAGACAAATGTCGAAGTAGCTACTATTCTTCCTTCCAATTAATACTGAGCAACTCCGTATGAAGTATGCATTATAGGTTTATGTTTTTTCTTTTATCTAATATGATGAAATATGTAACTTTTTAATTGTATAATGTGCCGCAGACTGTGATATTTTTTTATCTTTCTTATAGCAAAGGGACACAAAATCTACACAATTATAATGGTACACTTGTTACTGTCGATTTTCTGTTACTATGATGGGAATTTTCTGAAAATATATGTGGGAAGTGGAAGACTTTAAATGTTTTTGTGTGCACTATTGCTCCTGACGTTTAAAATAGTAAAGATAAAAGGTTATTTATGTATAATGTTTTAGCTGTGACCTAAAATTTGATATGTAATAGACACAATACTTAGTGTTGCCTTTAATTGGGATTTATTTTAACTATGCGCCATGGCTATTTTGTAAGAGTAAAAAATAAGAGCACAATACGACCTAATGTGGTAGATTAAATTATTATGTTGTTGTACCTATCTGCCTCAATTCTCGGTTTCTCATCTCCTACTGACGTAATACCATATTATGTGTTATCTGCTATCCCACCTATGTATGTATAGAACTATGTGCCTATTATCCATTGAGTTCTATGCTTACTTATGGATATTGAAATGTGAATAATTTGATTAGCGATAATTCGTTCAGTTTTAATTATTATCTAAAATTACGTCTATATTTCAATATTTCCTTGTGTTACTCCAAGTACACTTTAATAAACTTTTACACTTTAAATCTTTCTGTGCTGCCTCATAATATGCTTACGTACGGTATAGTCGTAAACTAAGTAGTCTAATTAAATAAGTAGAGTTTTATATCTTCGTATCGTACTATCGATATCTTTGCTCTCAAAGATTATTACATGTATTATATTTGCCCAATAACGTAGAAACACGAACATAGTGGATCTTGTCCAATCATTTTTAATTTATGAAGCTGTACATACAATACACTACGAAAACTCTGGTATAATGAACGTAAATACGTTTGGGTTGTAGTTGTGTGGTTGCTACTTTTTAGCGACAACACTGTTTTGCAGTAAATACTGTATCTGATAAACCCGTTAGTTTGTTCCTTGGTTGCGTGCAACTTTATGTTTGCTGGCTCTCGTCTCGTCTCTGTGGAAATACATACACTATCTAATATCTATATCCTATCAGGTTTCTTTGGTTGTCTGCTTACTCCTGACTTCTGCCTACTTTCCGCAGTCTTCGTCGTGTATCTCTTGAATTGCAATGTATGTTGTGCCTAGCATTAAGTACTTAAAATGCAGCTCTCACACTATAACGTAATATTAAAATATATAACAGAAAAGGAAGATAACATTCATTACAATGCATAATTCTGCGTGCAATGCACTTTTAATTTTTATATTTCTTCTACTAGTCTATCCAAAAGAAAATCCCTGCAACTTAAATTAAATTCAGGTCAATTCCTGTGCTAAGGAATAGCCCTTATCATATCTGTATAACATTGCACGCAACTTTGAAATAATGCTTCTTTACGCAACTACCAATTAAATAAAATAGTGTTTTACGTATAGGTGGAGTATTTAGTTAGCTAATAGCTACCCACTCGGTACATCCAGGGACAATAACAACTTACCTGGTCATATAAGTACATTTATTCATTAAGAAAATTGCTTAAATACTACAATTACAAGTACTGTAAATATTATATACTATGTCCATGTAAGTTCTATGTAAATTGAGTTCCCAGATAATCAGGGGACTACATACAAACATAATACAAATGTAGTATGTAAGTGGTTAGATGATTAAAACTGAACTTTAATTGTATGGAACTTGCATTGTCCGCTACAAATTGTATTTAAATGATAGTTGTTTTACATTAGCACGTTTATAAAAGGATTGGATTTATTGACAAGTGATTAACGGTTTTACAACATGTTGTCTTCCATATCATAGTCTTACTAACAATAATAAGAAATTAAAATTCAGTAAAGTAAAGTAATTGCATATTATTATATTGGTATAATTTGTGGATAATATTTTGGTATCGTTCATTATGTACTATTTGGAATGGAAAATGATATGTGACAGAAGCCATACGTACAGTACCTTACAGCTTTCTATTTCTGTTTGCTAAAGTAAACCGGTTAGGTTATCTGGACATTAAAGAGGATTATGCCTGTTGATGCGTTTTATATAACGAAAGTATCATAAATTGTATTTGGATTGACCAAACTACCATTTCATAAAACTTACTAATTTAATCGAAGTATTCACCTGACGATATCGAATTACGAATTACTATAGATTAGTGAATGACTCGTAGTTGAATCGTAACTTTGCAGCGCATTGTGACAATTTCCAATGTCATTTTTGGATAGGGAATAGTAATAGATATACCTTTTTATTAAATCGTTTTGACAGGTTTGCATTATTTGATACATAACTGTAATAGGAGCTTGGCCATGTAAGGAAAGCTGAGGTAGCTTAACTAATTTGCATAAAGGAGTAAGAAAATGTATATGTAACACGCAAATGTACTTGATATTGAAGATAGTTCACAATACTTAGTAGATTATTATCTCTTATATAGAGTAGGCTCGCAGCTCACATACTAAACATAACACAAAATATTATACCGTCTTTTTGCAAAATTAAGCTTCTAGTGTTATTGGATGGATCTACGGGTATTTGGAATGATATTTACTTCATTTAGCAAGGTCGATTGAGTTCATAGAATTTTCATCATTGGATTTGGATACAATAATTTTATTTCTAAGCGCATATGTATAATAATGTTTTTTAATTTTTTTAATTTCAGTATTATCCCGAGCTCAACGTGCCCTGGCAGCATCCCTGGAGAATTTTACATTTGAATGTATAGGAAACAATCAGACTGATGACGAAATAGTGATTGCACATTCTCTGCAGCAATTTGGTCACCTTATCTCCGCTATTGAGGACGAGCGAGACCGAATGGTAAGTTATTAACTTTCACACATATTTATCGTCTATTATTTTTATTTTTCATGTAAAAAATCCGAAACAATTGTTCATTAATTAAAATAAACATATTGGTTTGATCGCAACAAAAAAAATATATATTGTGACTTCAATTTCTAAAAGGTTAGGTACTAGCATATTGAACAGCAGTGGTGTGATGTTTTTGCCAAACTTAGTGATTTATTGTGACAGATGAAGAATGAAAGATAAATATTTTGTATTTTACATTACGATACGGTCATGAAATGACAAGTGTGAAAGTAAAAGGGCAATCAGAAAGATTTTCTTCCTTTTGTGTTTAGAAAAACAGTTTCAGTATGTTAGTATGGCTTACACTACTGCTACATGCTCACAAATTGACTCACTCAGTTAATGTTAAGGTTAGTAAAGTAGTAAAAGAGATTTGGCAAGATAAGAATAAGTGCCTCTCACCTCGCCTATAAGGCGTACATACTGCTATATATATTCTCTAATCTCTATACTCTCTATATATTTTTATATTAGTAATCGGAATATTGTGATTCATTTCGTTGCATTATTGTCGTGTATTAGTATTAGGTATTCGAAAAAGAAAGCAGCTCGAATCGTCATTTTGAATCAGTGATGCATGAACTTGTAATACGATCCATAATATTAAGTATTAAAGAGGATATAACAAGCTTATCTAAACTACTACCAACTCACTTATGTAGATGTTAGTATAGAGTAACATGAAAACGCTTAATATTCCCTCAATCAGAATGAATGTTAACAGTGCAGTGAACTGACTATATAAGCCAAGTTATGAGCATGAGAGCAATACATTTAGGTATGTACATTGATTTTCTGTTAGTTAATTTTGTTCTCTAAATGAAAATCATGTTGAATAGTATAGATATTGATAGATGGACAATCGGTCGGCCGAAACAATAGTTTCCCTGCCTAAATAATAGAGCACTGCATAGAGGGAAGTGAACATACAGAAGTTGTAATTAGATGAGACTCACGATTTTGACGGATAGGCAGGCTAAGTTGATCTGAATTGAGAAAATATTGCAGAAAAACTACAAACACAGTCACGTCTCCTCACTAGAAGCCTTTATGTATCAATATCTAACAATTTGGGGAGGACTTATATTATACATTTGGTTATACATCCGGAATTTTGAATTATTTAAGCCAACTATTACGAAAACATCTGTAGCCTAGTACTAAGTTCACCACTTCAGATTATGTTTCTGTCAATTCAATAGCATAATAGCTTATCGAATATTTTGTAACTTCCCAATAGGAATAGAAATTGCATGTTTGTTGTACATAGTTTGCTGACTCTTTTATTGATTACCAATGCCATTATTTCCGTTGTGACCTAACCTATAAGGTTCAAATTAGACTGGATGTGTGTATTATCATTCAAATAATGAACCAACTGATAATTAGACAGAAAAGAAACTGAAAGTGTCACTCCTACTTTTAGACTGAGCTAGAGAAAAGCAGAATAAGACATCAACACTTATTATACGAAGCCTCATTAATATTATAGTTAATCTTTAATCAGATAGTGTTACCGTTAATTTGTGATACATATGCAAAATGTTGTAGGTAAAATAAATCATTAGTGGATTGTGTTTAACAATTTTACTGAAGGAATAATTTGTTCTATATTGAATTCCCTTCATCAAGATATTATTTACCTATTCACGAATGCATACTCCTGTTTGGAAGAAAAATGTAAAAAAACGGTAGTTTTCTATTTCTCACATGGGCTGAAGTAAAATTTTGAAAGGTATATAATTGGAAACCAATTCCATGAACTATTACTAAGGGAAATCCATTTATTAGCGAAGCTAGGTATTTGAGGCAAATATAGGTAGGCATATTGTTATTTATTTCTAGGTTGAGATAAGTATAGTGTTTGAAATGATCCTTTAGTGAGTTTAGCGCCGCAAGTGGCAATAAATCGTTATCCTGGCTGTGTGTGGTGTCAAAGGATAATAGCGACTTGATTTGTTTAGTGCCAGTGGAATTCTTAGGCTAACTGTAAGAATATTATTACAGGAATCCTTAATGCAATCTTATTGGGAACTCGTAAAACATATTTCGATTTACTATTTGACTTGCGATTAATTATATTATTGCCAACGCCAACGTACAGTTGCTTTGTCCTTTTTAGGGTCCCAACTTGAGTTGTTCGATAGTTAATAGCGAATAACTTGCTAGATATAAAAATACCTATCTATATTCTAAGTGGAGGGAAAATATTATACCCATAGTATAATATGTATGTATGTAAGGATAGCCTCATTAAGACTTTTAGTGCGTATAGTTACTTGGCGTACCATGCCAGGCCAGACCAGGTTTCAGGATTACTCTAATGATAATACTGATTCTGTCAGTCATTAAGAATGCGATTTAGATTTAGTAGGTCTATCTTAGATCGCCTTAGGTTGGGATGAAAGTCTTGCTTTATTTTCATCAATGCTTTTGAAATGGGTAGTTAGTTTGTTCGAGTTTGTTTTGAATGTTGTACCGCATTTTACAATACAGTACCTACTGTACTACTATTATACGATACTCTACTCTACGATATAGTACTATCCCTTCGGTTGTTACTGTATTGTGTGTGCAATTGTTGAGGGGAATTCTAACGGGATTCTGATAAGCCGCATAGTCATCATCATTATCGTCACTCTAGTATGTTTTCCTGGGATTGCAGCATTGCAGGCAGGAATAATCTTCGGAATAAAATGTACATAGGAAGCTCGTAATTCGTATAAGGTTCGTACAGACTTGTATAGATAGGTATTACGTACATAAATAGGTAACTATTAATAAAATTCCCATAACAGCTTAAATGCTGTAGTAATCAGTTACATGAAGTTTCATACAGTTACATATTCGTCTATTTTTATTTTATATAACATTTCGTCATAAACACTTAAATGGCTACTTACATTTTCCTAATTATGTGTATAGAATTAAAATATTAACTTATCTGGTTAGTATTATTTCCTGAATGGGCGAATTGCTGTTGATAGTAAAAAATAACTATAATAGGTAATTGCATTTCTAGAAAGAACATTTTAAACTTGGTTTGGCTGTAACATCGACAGAACTCCGTAGACAACGAAATTAACATTGTGATTAATTGTCTATTTACTTTTGGGCAGTGGGAAATGAGAGATGGAAGTAAATTGATTAAGAGTGAAGTGATTTGCAAAGAAAAGTTGAATGAAAATAGGCCATCATTTTGCTTATAAGGTCAAACCTTTTTTATATTTTGGCTAGATTGAAATCCTCTTAAATGCGTAGCATAGCATAATATAGGATAGATGATATTGTAAGTGTTAAGGACTGAGCTAATTGTAAAACTGACTCTAGCAACTCTAGCTTTAGCATGTATGTACCATATTTATATTATTGTTATTGTTACAACAGGTTATAATATTTTGCAATTGACTTGAATTGAGTGGGACGCGAGTTAATTTTGCTTGCTAATACTAATGAGATGAGCATTACAACTCGACGGATTCAAAGCTTAAAATGTTCCTTCCATCTGTTCTCGTATAAGATGGAAAGGTTTAAGAACATATTTTGAGGTAAATGGATTAGAGAAATTAGCTAGTCAAAGTGTAACCTCAATTTTGTATAAGACTCGACTGATGTGGAGTGGCAAAGAGTGCATTTCAGGTTTTGCGATTTTGATGTAAAATGTGTAAGTAAATGCACAATACAGTACAGCACACATTTGTATATTATATACCACAGTGTTACACACTGTCCTATCGTAAAGCATAATATGCCTATACATTTACGGAGTTAAAGTAGTAGAAGGCAAGTATTATGAATCAACCATCTAACTACAAGTACATGTACATGTACATAGCTCACGGTTTAAAAGTAAATTCTGATCTATGAGTGGAGAAGAGAGCCGGTGGGCACTCAGGTGCATTGTAACAGTTGTAGACAGGTGCTTTAAACTCTAGATAGTTATTAGTATATGCCTACAACATAATATTATACACAAAACGTTATGTTACATGGAATATTACAAAGTCGCCTTATGTACGCAGTATAGGGTGTAACAAATGTACATACTGAGATTGAGCTTAAGCCGTGCCAAAAGAGCAGATCATTGAAAGCCCAATTTGAAACTTCATGACGACGTTTTCGTCTCATTACTTTGGCTTTTTAGTTATTGTGTGTAATGTAACTGAACTGAGCTTTTAACGACTCGCACTCTCACACACGAGTTTTTTTGCATTGGAAGTGAGTGAGTGTGAGATTAAACATTAAAGCTGGATTTGAGACTTGAGAGAGTTGGCTTTAGCTTTGGCTTGACTTGACCGTACATTACATAGAGTCAGGCCAGATATTCCACTAATAAATTCTAACGCATAGAAAGACATCGCGACAGCCGCACCACTTTTCTAAAGAATTAACTTACGTTTTGCTATAGTAAGTATTATAATGTGAGGACTATGGAATACAAGGCCGTACTACTTTGTATAGTACTTACGTTGTGTTATTATTGTAAAAGCAAGCTGAGGAAACGTATATAATGTATAAAATGTTATTTATTACACATAGAAAGAAACGATAAGCTGAATCTCGTCTTGGGATGGCGCATAAGATACGTAAAATACGTACTTAGGTGGATGACATTATATGCAATGCAACGTCGTCCTGTGTACAAATGGTCAATCTATTGCTTTTTCTTAAGCGAATATTTAGTAGCAAAGAGTTCTAAGAGTTTTGTTATATTATGCATTATGTATACTATCCTTTATAGGAACTAATTCTTATATTTATGTTTTATTAATACAAGTGGAACATTTGTTAGTAGTTGGTAGGTTGCTTGGAAGAGAAACCCAGTCAACTTTTTACTTGTAAGTCAAGTCCTGCAAAGTTAGCGTTTTAATATTCGTATCTCTCTCGTCTCGACACTAGGCCTCTGCCTTAGGGCTATGCAAACAAAACATAACAGATCTGCCTGTAGTATTTTAATATTTAAATAAAAGATGCTTACCTTACCTTACTTATCTACTTACGATTAGCTTTCTTCGCAGTTATAAGGTGTAGGTACCTGTGTAATATATTTCTTAATGTATGTACATAGATGTAGTTCTAAAGATATAGAACTGCAAGCTGCAAGTTCAAAGATTGTAGCTAACAGTTCATTAGTTTCACGTATTTGGGTATATTTTACACTTACATGTACAGATTACAGACGTATATACTAAAAAGTAGTTCGGCTGTGTGTACAGTAGTGTGTACCTATTTTATATGTAATAATGTCCCTATACCTATATTAACAGCATTTTATTATGCAGATGTAGTATAGCGTATATATAGCTATGTGCTTAACAATACAAACGTAGAAGTACCTATTTGAATTTAGCATCCCATCATATTCAATGCAATACAAGATTAAAATTAAGAAAACAAGAGAAAGAGCAACGGCCTAAGAAGAGCGTAAGAAACTTATTTAAAATGACAGGCAACTTACTTACAATGTAATTGAATGAAATACTTTCCGATGGAAAATGAGGACAAGAAATCATTGCATTATTGTATTGTCTGTGCTGGGATATATACATATTTAATGGTGTACATAAATAGTGTAAAATATTACCTATGGCTACGTTTACCGTGGGCTCACTTAAAACCATAAAAAATAATGGCAAAAACTCTTCCACTCTCAATGTACGAAGTATTTTATGAATGCAAGAACAGATCTTAACAAAGTTGCACAGACTTTTTGTTGTCATACTTTTATTTTGTTCACTTTTATAGATTTGCATGTTGATTAAGTACTTTTAAGACAAAATATTATGCATCAATATTAATGCATTACAAAAATGACCGAGCAAAATATTAAAATATACATAGATACTCTGTAATGCAAAATTATTAGTTAAAATATAGCCATAATTCGAGTAGAAAGGAGTTTTCTAAAAGTTATACTGTCATACTGTGCTTATAAAGTATATTTCATCTCTCGTTTCAAAGCAATTCCTATTGTATTTACAAATTGACACCCACGTATTGTAGGAAAACGTGGAAACTGTAATTGACTAATTCCGTGAAATGGCTTCATTTGATTGTTGAGGAAACCTACGTAAAGACTGATTGATACTGTATTTTATATTTTGTCTCAAAATGGGATATTATTGTGCATTTTGTTGCTTAGTTAGCTAAACCTTATCATTAGCATTTGCATTATTAAATGTATTGAATTTTATCTTGTTAGTAGTTGCCATTTGCAGATCATATTACTTGTACCTATTTTGGAGGCGGTTTCGGTGTAGTTTAGGCAAGAATAAATGTTGTATAGTTATAATCTATCTGCTCGTCATTTTTTTTGTTGAAAAACGAGTGAGCTCTTTCAGATTTTTACTAGTTACACATTATAGTAGTTCATGTTTATTACAGATTTACTAAAAAACTATGTAAAGTTGATGATTTGCAAACTGTCTTACATTACATTATGCATAATAATATACAAAATTTACCTTATTATTACAGTAAGGTGAAGCGTATATTATTATAACATACTGTAACTCAATGCACAACACACATACTTTGCCAAAGAAAACATTCGCATTCTCGTTATTAAGGCTACAGTCTACAAACACTCCCTTTCATTAGAATTTGTATCGAATCTTTCCTTTTTGTAATGCTCCCTGTAATTTAATTCTTTAAAGAGGTAATACAGCAAAATGTTGGTAATGAAAAGAAAGAAAACGAGATCTACTGCCAGCAACTACATAATTTCGTAGTACTTATTTTGGTATTTCTAAGAAATTATTGATTTCAGTGAAACAAAAAGTAAGAAGGTTAGGAATGCTTAATCCACCCTTTTTCATGTAATCCATAGAGTTCTTTAGCGTTCCCTTATGTTCATTACCACACAGATGTTGTACGAATGTTCATTTAGTGATCTGCAATGTACCTCTGTAATTCTTCCTTTGTTTCCTTCTCTTACTGTGTATGTAGCACTTGTTTTCCAAGAAACATTGTTACATGCGTAGGTAATTTTCCCTTTTCTCCCTAATGAGAAACTGCATTTTAAAGAATAGAGAAATGTAGCAAAATGGTACATTCTAAGCTGTATTGGGGCTTCTTAACTCGCAGTTCTTTCTTCTTTTGATGAAGAATTATAGTTTCATAATTAGATTTCGGTTGGGTACCTATCTTATAAACTCAGTAAATATAGCAAGATTATAATGAAGTAAATAGCACATAAATATAAAATCAGTCAACCAATCCTGTTATTCTCTACTTTCTTTTAAAGGGTCTTCAGCTTATGTTATACGTTCTAAATAGTCAGCCCAAGCTATCAGAAAATAACCAACCTTGATTCACAGATACAGTATACATTACAGTATTTAGTAATTAGGCATTATCTCTGAAATAGGCAGCAAAGGAACCGTTGCTTGACAAAAATAATATTAGAGTATTATAATCGGATTTTGTTACATCGACTTAAAATGACTAGTTATTGAACTTGAAAGGCTCAACTGGAGTGTAACTTTCACTAATAAGATCTGCTGAAATACATTATACTTAAAATGTAAAAGTTTACAAATGGCAAAAGTTCTTGCACTTAATATATCAATAGAAAGATAACGTGGTGGGTGGGACTTATTGATGAAACGTATAGTGTATGGAACAATTCTACGCTTTTATATATTTTATAACATAATATGAAATTATATATTGTCTTTTTTATCATTTTAGTTGGAGAAGGCCAATGATCAGTTCATAAAACCCTTGGACGACTTTAGAAAGAAAAAGATTGGAGTTGTCAAGGTACTATTATTTTTAATTGTCTTAATTAATTAAGTAATGTAAGTTTTTGATAAATGAAAATAACTTTTATTAATCTTGTGTAGGATGGAAAGAAAAAGTTTGAGAAGCAGACAACAAAATTTTGCCAGAGTCAAGAGCGTTACCTGAATTTATCTACAAGAAAACAAGACACGATTCTTCAAGAGGTAAGAAAAATACTTTATTTTGTGTATAGATGATGTTATACATCCACTAGCAGTAAGATGCTTTCGAATTCTATAGTAATTCATTGCCTTTTTAAATAAGGTCACAAAAATCATAGTAAGTTTGTACCCTGGATAAAAAATCGTCCCTGGTGGCAATACAAGTTCTTCAGTTTCAAAAGTTCATATTAATTATTATATCGTAGTAATCGTAGGCACATGGAGAACTAAATGGCTTCTTATGCCACTATTCTAAAGATTTTTGCAATAAAGTGAATATAAAAGTAATTGAGTAATAATTCGCCTGATAGTAACAGGAAAGCGACTTGCTGACATTGGTTTTAATTTGTTCGTATGCATTGGATAGATTTAATTAACTAGATACTCATAAGCTATTATAATTATGTGTAATTAAGTAGTTAAAAAGCAAACAAAATTATCCGGAATTGGAGTTATTCTATAGCTAGCATAAATAGCGCACTGTATAATATAAAGATATGTCTTATGATTTCGTAAGATGAATTCTAAGTTGGCACAAGGTTATATGACGCTTATGTTATGTTGGCTTTCTTGGAAACCGGTAATTGACATAAGTTAGTTTTCACTGTTATCAGCTTCAATGGAATTGCAAATTGGATCGCAAAGCATGTAAAGGTCGAGTAAGTAGTTGGTTTTGGTGCCCTTAATACAGTTCCAAATTCCAATGCCAACATGCTCCACTCCAGAACAGCAATTTCAAAAAACGTGAGCAGGGTCTACAATGATACTAGGAATATGATCGTTTGGAAACAGGAGTACAGTGCAATTGTAAATTATCTTTGCATCTACATTTGCCCCATAAGAGTGTCAACTGAAATTCGAGATGTAGATACAACTATATTTTCTTAGGAAGGTCTCACAAATTATTGTAAGCACGGATATGCGGAAAAAAATTTGCTTTCGATTACTTGTGAAGATTTGTCTTAATACCAGTACCATGTATTTTATACATAGAGATACGTAACTGGTGGATCTAACGCTCAGCGCATTACTCTCACATTCTGAGCAATTCTATTACTTTCCGCGTGAAGCTAAATTTGACTGGGGAATGATTTTCCAATGAAAACCTACTCAAAAAAGCAATTTTTGTCATTTTGTTCTCGTTTCGTCCAATCTGATGAGCAGATTGGCGATTGGCTTGTTGAGCTCCTTCGCACTTATTTACACGTGCACATCCATACTATGTGTTTAAATAACCTGTAACGAGTTCTCGGATAGGAACCTTGATAATCTCCCGAAATCTGGAACTATCCAGTTTCATTTTAATGGTTCAACCAAGCAGATGCTTTCGTACTTTTTGATCTGAACTTCCTTCATTTTCACATAATATACATATGTAAATATGAATAAAGTTATCTTCTATTGCGTACATACAATACTTTCATTTTAATGGAAAGTAAATATTAGTGCTAACTGGGACGTGAGAATACAGAATGTCAAATATTATTTTTCAGTCTGACAGTCCCTAAGATATTGAGAAAAAAGGCAAAAGGTTGCTTGTGCGTTATTTCCATAATCTTTAAGGGATAATTGGTTGCTACCATGCACAATGTTTGATTCGCACAGTTATTTAGTCAGTCATGTCGATGAAAATTGTGTCAGTCAGTCAGATGTCAACCTGTCAATTTATGCCGGACAACAGAGCGAGCAGAGTTTAAGGATGCCTGTCTAACCAAAAGAACCCGGGTATTTTCCTTAATTCGGTTAGCTGAAAGCCTACTGGCTGACAGTGAGTTTCCCTTTGCACTCGGTTTCCATACACAGCTTCCACTTTCTCATAAGGACTGTGACTTCTATTCTCCTCCAGTTGGACAAGTTCTAAATTTGGTCTTGAACGTCCAGTCCAAATTACCTCTGTGTGTTACAGACGCATAGGAGTCAACCTTCTGGATAACTAATATTAGCCGTCCTTTATATAAATGATCCATAAATACATATACCTACTTATATACCTTTATGTGCTATACCAGGGATTCCCGTTCACAATATTGTGTTTAGGATAGTAGTAGTATATATAGTGAGTGTACTTTCACTAAAGCTTTTGGTTTATAGCTTTTCCTCTATTCCCTTCGCATTTGTTCCACCTACCCCTCAAATCAATAGTTTCCTTATAGAAACTTTTAACTCTGGAGACTGAACTTTAGTCTGTGTCCTGTCCTGTGTGCCTATGAGTCGCATATTTTTTGAATTGCCAATGCCAAAAAGTATATAATATATAGTAGATGTACATTTATATTTCAGTTTTATAGCGTAAAGCTGTCGCGGATCGCTTTGGGGAGCCCATTCAGTGTAAAGAAAGTACTATGCATATTATAAGAGATGTTATAATATTATGTAAAATGTAAAGTGTAACTTGGAAATAGGAATGAAATTCAGTATATAACTACAACAACGCAACGTACTATGATGTGCAATGTATTCATGAAGAGGGGGATATTATAATATGCAGGATTGTCTCGTCTCTCTATATAGTAATAGGCCTGCCGTGCCGAAGAACATGCTTCTATTATTGCATACTGAACGTTATACTATTTTCTCTGATGGTTTTTACTGCCTACTAGTAGCTATGCAGTCATTTGTATATGTACCCAGAAGACAGCTAAACAGGTTGCTAGGCTTTTTAGTGAATCATAACCCATTTTCTATCCCAGCTACTAATATAGCTTTCCCTTCTCTTTGAGAAAGTTTAAATAGAACTACACTGTAGTGTAGGATTTGAGATTCAGCTCATTTAACCCCCACCTCTACTTGATGTAATATAAGAATGGGTATAGAGAAAGAAATATCATATATTTAGGTAGCCACTTTCTAGTAGAGGTACTATATACCTATGTATGCTATGTATTTACAAATTCGATGCAATATAATGCTTGCTGAAGAATCTATACATAGATTTCTGTGTTATATCTACAAACTTACCTAGATAACATATATATGTAATAGACGGATTCAATCGTAGGGCTCTCATAACATTGGATCTTGATTATGATTAGAGTACAATATGCGATAGAAACTGTTAAAAAGCTCCTCTTACAAATTGTCTAACGCTGCATAATTTAATGAACAATCTTAAAATAAAGTGTAGCATTTTATTTTTTATTTACATAACATCCTGAAGGGGCCCTTGACCTAGGACACGTAAGCTACCTATGCTACCTATGTACCTACGGGACTAAATAAGTGTATGGGAAAGCATACGAAGAGAAAGTATATACATAAAGCTTCTGTAATATAAAAGTGAAATGTTTGGTCGCCTGATCTACTTGCATGTTATTCGGTACATTATGGCAGAGTATGGTACCATATAATAGTAATTCTATATAGTTTCTAGCTCCAGCTGCACATTTAGATATACCTACTTATAGAAAACACTGAAATGCGCGATACCAATGCAATGCGATGTACCTCATGCGAATTGCTCGGTATATAAGCATTGTGCTTACATAATATGTCGAGCTTGTAACATTATATGTGTATGTATGTATGTATTATATTATAGATAAGTATAATGCATACATACAGAAATATACTTTTACTTGCAAGCAGCGGGAGCGAAAAACGGGTAGAATGTAACATATAACTGTGAAGGGAAAGGAAAGCCAACGCATGACATTTCATTCCGTATACATCCAGACGGGATTTGCTTGCCTTGCACTATAGGTATTGCATTTGTGTGCCTGCCCTGTGATATTGTATTGTTTTTGTGTTAGTGGACATGTCTATAGTAGTTCATCTAATGTTGAAATTTCCATTGCAATTGAATTGTATTGAATGAAATTGATTTGACTTGTCTGGGACTATAGACTAGTCGCTAGTCGTGACTCTGAGTTAAGGGAAAGTCAAATTAGCGAGAAGAGAAAGCATTATCCTGGAAGAAAGGAAAAGAAAGTCAGCGCGGATGAAAGTTAATTTGATCGACGACATCAAAACATTGCATTGCATTGTGCTACTCTCTTCGCTATTGCTAAATATAAATATCCTTTACCGTTTGCCGTTTGCCATTTACCATTTACACTTTCACTAGGACAAAACACTCTTACTTTTAAAAATAAACACTTGACGTAATGTCAATGACTACAACAGTTTGTTATGTTATTACATTATACACTGTAAATAATTGAATTGAAATTCAATTCCGTATTAAGTACAATTATATCTGTGAGATTCGATCATCGCAATTCCTATACAAATTAAATAAACTAACAATCAGCACGCCAACGCAGCAAAAGCAACCAAGTATACTTACCGGACCACTTACGTCAACACAAGTTAAAAAAACACTAATGTTTGAGCATTTAATTGTACTTCTAGCCAACTGCAAATAAATAACACTAAGAAAACTCTAACAAATAGCTTTTCAATACTTACCTATGTATGTAATTGAATTGAAGAAGAAAAGGATGTTTTTCAGGTAGGTAAATATTTGGCTGGGGATTAAAATCCTTCTTCAATTGCAGACTTGCAGAAATAAAATTAATTATACTGTAGTCTGCAATGTCTAAATAGTAAAACATTTCCAACTTTGCATTCTTCGTGCCGTCCTATGATTAACAATCCCATTTCTTCATTCTTTTCACCGACTTTCATCACTAATGTAAATTAGGAATTCCAATTAGTACAATAGCATCAACTTCAACTATGTCCCAACTTCCAGCAGTACTATGTGCATTGAATAGTACTAATCTTTCTCAGTCAGTGCTTTCCAAAAATAGTGATATTGCACCATTGTGTATTCATCAACTGGAAAGTTCTAGCTCTAAATCTCTTAAAGCGAAGTTTAATGAGAATTTCTATTGTGTAAGTGAAGTAACAAGACAAGAAAGAGGAGGTTCGATGTGTAACAAACAATGTTAACAGTACAGAACGTCGGAAATATATCACATGTGACTACAGAAGGCTTCATAATTAGAAATTCGCTGAATTGGAAAAACGAATCCCGTACGGGAATAAATTACCAAGGACAGAAAAAAGCTTCAGATTTTCGAACTGACAGCTGAACTAATTGTGTGTAGGTACAGTTCAGCCTTAATAAGAAACGATCGTCTTGCCTTGTTGTGTTTACATGTGTTTACATGCGACTTACAGTTCATTCATTAAAAAGTCATTGCCGATATCTGGAATGGGAATTTGACAATCGTCTTTTCATTAGTATGGGGTAAGTTTAAGTATCATTATGGATTGTACAGTGTGCATCCTATAACATAAATAAATAGCACAGGGACTGCTATTTATTTTATGTGAATGATAAAATTAAAATATTATATGTGTCTAAATAGAATTATTTTCGCTGATTACCCGTAGCACCTCTAAAAAGTAAATGTCAAATGAAATTGAGAAGTGGAAAGGAAAGGGAGAAATACAGCACGTAAGATAATACGTACAATGACGTGACGTGACATGGTCATAACCAAAAGATAAAGAGACATCATACTAGCTAATTATTAAAGACAGCACCCTCGACCTTGTAAAGTGGTTTGATGTGTGTTTGTTTGTGATTTTGGCTATGAAGTGATGTGCTGTGGATGTGATAGCTAGAAAGAACAAAGGAGAGAGCATTGAAAAGTTGACATCTCGTCAAAAGTCAGCTTCAGATTGAATATTATTTTGCAAGTGCAGATTTGATGGCTGAAAAAGGAGGTGCGACTCCTGCTGCTCCTACTACTGTGACTCGGTGTAGTAATATCAGTAGGAATAGAACAAGAGAAGATAGGATCCATCCTTGGATTGGAATTGGAGATTACAAAGATGAAGGGAAGATTGTAGATGCATCATATATGTAATAATAATGTGCAGACAGGTTAAGGCTTGCAATAACTAGTGGGAAGAGAATCTTGATGTTGATGTTATAAATTTAACTAGTCCACGAACGACTATTATCTCTACATTGTATGGTGTGTACGTAGAGCAACGCTGTGCAATTGCAATAAAATTAAAGATAAATTGATACTGTATTATCCTTATCTGCCTTGCTCTGTGTGTTCCTCCTGATGTGATCTCTGTTTTTGATACGATCTGATATGTTGAAGTGGAGTATGTAAGTGAATGAGCGATCTTGTCTTTTACTTATGAGGAAGGTATTGTCGAGAGTCTACGTATTCTTACTTATGTTTATTGCTAGAGATCTAATCTAATGTAGTTCAGTAGTTGATCTCTGATTTGATGCGTTGAGCAGAGAGAACTCGACTCTTCCTCTGATTTAGTGAATCGTGAGTTAAGAATATCCACAGATACAGGTACACGATACAATGTTCTGTCTTACCTGTACTCTGTACTAACTGTACTTACCAAGTTTGTTTAGGAAAGGAAGATGGGCACTCATCCCCACGTATCTTACCTACATTCATAAATATGCAAACGCGTGTGTCCTGGATAAAACTCCCTGTAGAGACTAAATACATTGCACATCCTTGATTTTGGAAGGCATCATCACTTTGTATATCATCACATCACACATTACAGTACAGAGACCACGAAAAAGAAAGTAATAGATCAAGTGCGTTATTATAGTCAGGGTGTAAGCCGTAAGCTAAAGATATGAGAGAAATCAAATGCCCTTCGTATAGCCCTCCCCTCGTGGTAAACCCAATTTGATTGGCTGGCTGTTTTACCCTTAACTTTCTCCAGTGGAAACTACGGTCCGAATACCTTCCCATTACAAATTCCATCGGCTATAAATAAAGAAACGCGTAGCCGGTGTTCTACATTAGAGTTTCTCCCTCTGCTACCGATCTTGCTTCTGTCTTCAACATCAAGATATATTCTAGACCAAATTCATCATTTTCATCTCTATTCATCACTTTAACCGGCGATTTCTATAGGAAATTCGCCGTTGGTGACTTTGCTACTTTCTCTCGGCTGCCCTTTACTTTCTTCTAGTCGTGACTAAAACTTTCGCCTACTTTCAATCTTGTGGTAGTGTGAAAGTCAGCTCCAGAAACCACTTCCAACTCACCCTATTAAATATTTAATTACAGAAACTGTAACCCCATGTCCATGAGCCACTTTCTCATGTATATGTAGTCTCACTCTCTTACCTTATTTTCCCAAATGTGCTAATTAACTTTGTCAAATATTCCAGTGAATCTGTCACACTTTCTTTCTCAATTCTCGATGCATATTATTAGAGTTTGCATTGCAAATTGTTTCTGTCATGAGTATAATACTACCAATTAACATTTAAAGAAATCTGTAGCCTATCTATAATTATTAACAGTCATTCTCCCTACAAATAACAGAATTCCTTAGCAGAACACCCATATCTCAAACCTATCCCCGTCAGTGATATTCACACTAACTGTGTAAGAACGATACATCTTTGGTACACTGAACTTATTAGTAGCCAATGTGGAGTGTATCGTCTGTCAGTGGGATACGTTCATAATTAAGGACAAACCCGTAAACATAGTAACAGATAGATCTCTTTCTCGGCTTCACTAACATTTTTCTCTAGTGTACTTGAATTGTAAAGTGTAGCTTTTAATCAGGACAGGACATTTGCTATTATACTAGTACTATCCATAAAAATAATAAAATATACAAAAAGAATGAATGTGGTTGTGAGTGATGCAATGTTGTTTAACTACTGCCTCTGCCTAATTCCTGTATAAAACTAACTATAGCTCAATAACTCTATACACTTTCCTGTGGACAGATCTGAGTAACTATTACTACTAACCCCTTAGTATTTTGTGTCATACCTACGAATATTTTCGGCGTATGCAATGAAGAGTTGCAGCTTCCAACTTTGTGGGTAAAATTATATTAAGTTTCACTTTTTATATTTAGCATGTGCATTAAAGGAAGAAATCATTCGAACTAATTGTGCTGGAGTTCGTCTTCGTTGCTTTCTATACTCATAATTATATGTTTAACGAAAGTTTAGCCCTACCTAATTATGCATTTGGAATTACTATTTCTGTTAAGAATAAAATGGAAATCTCATAGAGGAATCTCATAATTTCGAGTCGAATAATGTACGAACTCTTGAAACTTAACGAACACTATTTGCATTTGGACTTTTATCTTTGCAAACTTCAAAAATGATAGTATAGGATTGGTATAATGCTATTTTATTGTGTCGCACCTGAATTATTCGATTGGTTTGCGCGAATTTTGTGTCAGAAGTTAAGTTAATTACAATAAGTCTGTGTTAATAGTAAAATAATTTACATATGTAGATGACAATTAAATTTTGAATACATACTAATACTTATTTATTTTGTGACAGGCCGATGCCTCTCTCGAGATGGAACAGAGACACTTCTGTCAAGCGAGTCTTAAATACGTTTTCCTCCTCCAAGAAGTACAAGAGTGCAAAAAATACGAGTTTGTAGAAACGGTAAGTTGACTTTAATATATATTTAAACGATAATAGCACGTATTGTGTAAGTTCAAAATAAAGCATTCATCTGATCTGATTAACTTCAAATCAATACGTCTGCAGTTTACATGACATAACATTATGTAGATACCTAATATGTCTGAATCCGTCTGTCTCTTCCGACTATTTTTAGCATCTTATTACACTTTAGCCATTTCTATTGTCGCAAACTTTTCTTTGACCTGCTCTGATTCTCCAGTCTTTTCTTTGTCTGATTTCGCAGAATAAGTAGAAAAGGTTTAAAAATAGCCTTTTGCGAATCACTATTCGTCAAACAATCTTACGAGATTAGAATTCTATTGTAATTGTAGTGCACATATTACGTACAATACATATCTGGACGTATAACTCTTTTTCACATTTCATTCTGCATGAAAAAGAAATACTGGAAAGGTGCGTATATAACTGCTTGATAATACATACTCTGCCTGTATATTATTATTTTCTGATATATTCATGTAATGTAACCATATATAGTTCAACAACTTCTGGCTATTCAACTCGCATCCCATCACATCCATATCCCTTCATTATCGTCGTGTTATGTTGTTGAAGTCCTCCTCAATCTCTGTATAAGTATATATTACAAACGAACATTATGTAAAGAAATGGATGAAGTTACTTCATTTTACCCTCATTTTTTAGTATTATATCTATCTTTCCGTTGGTATGTATTTCGCTTGAAAACTCTAGAACAGCCAATCAAAGTTAGTTAGGAAGCCAATCCTAAATTAAGTAAGGGTACAAAGGCACTATAATTATTTATCTTTTATCATTATATTATATAAATGCAATCTCCTCTTACAACTTTCACTTTAATTAGATATTTTTCTCTCGTTATTCTCATTCAGGGTTTGGTTTCGTATACCTGGCAATTTACAATAGCTTTCTACAGTCCAAGTCCAAATCCAATGCAATTTACTACGTAAGTAAGACAAGTATTTCTGTAATTTCTTTGGTTGGCTCTGTATGAATAGCTACTTCATTCAATAGCAGCCAATTATTCACATCTCAGTCAGAGTTGTGACCATACGAATGAGTTCACCTTCCTTCTTTTGTTTAGACTTACAATTAGTAGAGTCAAGTTGCGTTTGCTAGCTTAATACTTGACTTCTTTCTTTTCATTATGCTCAACTGTGCATGTAAGTGCACTGGCTTTTCATTACTCCAGAAGAACTTTGCTATTCATTACCTTACATCATTATGCAGAGAAATAGTAAAACTAGAGCATCATTCTGAAACGGATTCCCATGAAATTGTAAAATCCTAGAAGGTTAGTATCTTAATTGTTAACCGCTCAGAATTCTGCGCCGATAAATGCAATTATGTGAGCAGAGCCGCAGCACGTCTTTTAGCCGTATGTCACTTTTCTATGATCGCAAAGGCTAAATGACGGGCGGCGAGCGTGTCAAATAATTACATTTATAGGGTTAGAATTACCCAGGCACTAAAGTGGTAGGTAGCGTATTTATTAGATTTGTTTTAGGCAACACTAATTTCCCTTTCAGTTAGTAGTTATTATTTCATATTATTCATGGGAATTGTAATTACATACTAAAAATCAGAAATGACGCAAGAAGTGAAAGAAAATAGTAAACGGGCAATGACTCTAAAATATCCATAATGGATATCAATCATCTCATCCGTAGAAAAATAATTCAATACAGTTCAAGCCGCATATTATGGAATTCACGGGATCGGAAACATCTGTCCCTTACTTATAAGGGGTTCCCTTATATCCGGAATCCCTAATGCAGCATTAATTGTATCTGGCATAAGGCATACTTACTTAGGATGCGATATGCGATTACACCAATAAATACTAATTGATTTAATAAAAAATATTATTGCAATGTGGAAGAAATGTAATGCTGAAATAGATATTTAGCTAAATTTTCTGTTTGTTCCAATGACAATGCATTTCGCCTATTAGGAATCTTTTTTGCTTAAATATTGAAATACATGGTATACCATGTAGTATTTCATACACATAAACATGTGTTTAGTTTTTCGACAAGAAGGGTTGTAAATAAAATACATTGACTTCATGTGTTATTCAGATAGGAAAGACTGTTTAGTGTATGGGTGTTAACAAAGTTTTGATATCTGTCCCTTATGGCTGTTTTCCCTAGTAGCCGGAACCCTTATATTTTGCACTGTACTAAGTGAGTATTATGCAGTATTATTAGTAACCAGGGAATGGTATTCTCATCTGAACCAGATATTCTCACTCTCAACAGATGCATATAGTAAGATTCCAGTAAGTGGATGGGCTAATAACTCACTTATGTTTAGTGAGTAAGATATCATAAGTTTAATTTTGTATTTCTGGTCTATTTATGTAGTTAGGAAATGACTCCAAATGTTGAACTCAATTTCCTTTTCCTTTAAGGATGCTTAGGTCTTTATGTGGTTCAAAGTTTCATATCAAAACAAATCATTCTTGCAGGGCAAATTTCAACACATGCCAAGGCCCTTGTGGTTATTATGCATGCCACCTATTTCTGCTTTGCGTTACATTGGATTTACAATCATCTACATTTACTTACCCGTTCGCTTTCATTCGCTCGTGTTCTTTTTCCTGATTGATATGCTTCCTTTGCGTCAATGAGTTCCTTTCTTTGGAACAACGTCTATATACTGAATTAGTAACATTAAACCAACAAAGGCACATTATATGACGATGTACGTGAGTTCATCATTGTGGTTTGTTCGCAATGCTATAATTACCTACAGCTGTTTAATTATGAACAAATAGTTTTGCTAAGTCGAGCTTAATGGTGAGTTTTAATTACCTACATAGATAAACAGAAGTTTATGTATAGGTACATATATATTCATTTATATTTAATACCATTGCTTATTACAACCTTCATTATAATGACTTGTTTTTGTCTATTTATTATTTGTGGAACAGTAAAGTCTTATTGTTGGTAACATCGACATATAATTAATTACAATGGCTAATAAAATTTTAGATTATGTGTTTAAATTGAAGACAAATGTAGACCTTGGAAATCAGCCATGCAGTATAGCTGCAAATCACATTATTATATTAAAAATATATGAAATAAATGTAGCATTTAAATTGTTCTTTGTGATTCTAGACTTAATGTAAGGGTCATAATTGCAAAGATGTGATGTGGGTATACTGTAGTCATTAAAAGCATTAGGGGTTTGTAAGATGCAGGATGTGGAGATACTATAACTATGTAACTACTTAACTCAAACATACAAACTTGTACAGATGTCGGGTGATGTTATCCATTAAGAAAGCTATCTTGAATTGCTGATCTGTGAGATTTTCGTGAAATTCATTCTACTTCGCCATACCAAGTCTAGCAGAGCGCATAAATTTATGATAGTGTTAATTAGGCTGCTTACAGATAAAGTGGTTAACAAGCTAGCTACCCAGGAAACTGGTAATTCATACCAAAGAATTCCAGAGTAAGTAGCCACATTCCTTAATATTTACCATTGGTGAACTACTATGTAATAAGATGCGTTATACCTTTTATAATTATAATACCTACCGAGCAAATAGTTTACTGAACTAGGAAGAAAACCTGCTGGATATAATATCATGGATTAATATATGTACTATTGCGCTGTAAGTGCATTGTATATGTGAGGTACGCAGTACACTTATTTAACTAGTTACCTATATTCCTATATAAGTATCTCTACTTACTGACCAAACAACAATAATTTAAAGATAAGATGGAGAGAGCAGCCGAAAATATTTATGACAAGAATGAGAGACAATTTTTTGCTCACCTTCATTCCTTTCCTTACTCTTACCTTCTTAAACTCGTTCAAAATTCTTGAGATAGATTAGACTTCAGCGTAGCGTACGTTTGCTTTACAGCATTAGATGAGGATTGGAGCGGCAGCACTTGTTTGTAATAGATTAAGATTACATGCATTCTTTTGTGCATTTTTTCATAGTGTCTTGGTTGCTTGTATTGTATATTAGTTACCTACTTTACTAAAGTACTTATGTAATGCTTATGTAACTTTTACTGAACTAAACATCCCAACAAGTTTACCTATTACTTTAATACTAAACACAATTACCCTCTTGCTAATTCTCTACATACCTACCCAACTAAATACTCTACTGCCCCATTCAAATACATATTTATGTAATTGAAAATGTATTTCTACATTTTAAGCATTCCTTTCCTGCCCGCTCGACCGTAATACAATTATCACTATAAGTATTGTATTTACAAATTGCAAGTATCTGTCAAACCTACAAGTTAAATATTTGATGTAATGTAAAGTCCCAGAAATAGTTATGAAATGAATGCTTTGTTTGGATGAAAACATTAGAAACGGATACGGATATTAATTGACTCCACTTCCTGTTATAATAATTTGTGTTTCTTTTTTATTTACAGTTGCTAGGTTTTATGTACAGTTGGTTGACGTTCTACCACCAGGGCCACGAAGTTGCTACTGACTATAAGCCATATATGACTGATCTCCAAAAACGAATACAAAATGTAAGTGTGGCTTTGATCTTCCTTTATTATTGTAAAATCACGTCCATAAAATAGATTTTATTTAGTATTTTAAATTCTTATTGAAAAGAGAACAAAAGAAAACTATCGGTAAATGTAAATAAATAATAACGCTATTTATGTTAAGGATTTAAAAATGAAAATACACTTTATTGATAAAAATGGGTAACAAATCTGGCATTGACATGACAGGAAATCTAAGTAGAAAGATAGAAAGAGGGAAAACTGTAACACTGTAATAGTAAGAAACGGAGGAAATATTTAGAGCTACTACCTTGCCTTAGCGAATGAATTAGTTGGTGAGGGCAATTTGGGCTACACACCTTTCCGTATCCGTTTCCGGGGGCAAATGTCCATTGGATGTGCACCGGTGGTGGGCAATGCCCATTGTATTTAGTTAGTCATGTCCTGTATTTTCCACTTGAAAGATCAGCTTTTTGCAATGCTTGAGTTTTTCAAGTGCATTTAGAATAGGATGATACGTACAAGTGCATGATGATGATTATTGATGATGAGATGTTATAATACCTTACCTACGTTCCGTTACTGGTGATTTACAATAGATTTACGTGCCTACCTGTCATTGCAGTAACTAACAACTGACAATGTGACAATATACAAGTAATTGATGTTTATGAAAGAATCCCATGCATAATTGTAATTTACGATCTACGAATTTATGATCTACGTGTAAGTATAATTACTTAGAATCCCAGACCAATTAAGTAAATGTTATTATAATTTATGCTTATCGAATTCGGTAAAGTGGGATTAGTGGGATACTTTCATCCTTGCCGTAGCTACCATAATTTTATCATTACTGTTTTTATCATCACCAGCAGCTTTGTATGCACTATTTAAAATGTCTTTATGTAAACAAAGCGTCAGTAGACAATAATATTATTGAGTTCTGGATTAGAATTAGATCATTTCTAAAAGAAATTGTTATTGTATAAATATAATTCTGGATATATTTATTTAACTAGCTATTGTTGTTAATATTTATGCATCTCAAACTATTCAATTGTTATTATCAATAAATTCCTAAGCCAAGTTAATGTGCGATATTACTATTTACTTAACTGCGTAAATATATGACGAAGTGTTCCTAGACATTAAACAGCAGGATGAAGTAAAGAAACGCTCCATGTTAGAATATGAACTTGTAATTAATAAGTAAACAATAGAAATTATTTCTCCTGCATAGTAGATAGGTTTTAGTTTTAGTCTACGGTCATCTTCTTCGTATGCGAGGTGAAGTAAAGAGATTAATAATGTATGTGTATAATATTACTTATTATGTCTATGCTTAGAGTAGAGATAATTGTAACTGTGTAAATATGCAACGTACATACAAATCGAAATGGGGATAATTTGTTAAAAATATGCTCCTTTTGATTTTTTAGACAAGGGAGAACTTTGAGACGACGCGAGATCAAACCAAATCCCTTATGAATAAAATGTTGGAGATCCGTAAATCGGTAAGTGGAATTTTGTGATTGTTTTCTATTTGGATTTAAAATTCTGGAATGGAATGTGGATAGAGCCTTGTGTATGGATTCGTGAAGTAGTTAGAACAATTTGGTGAAATTTATCGACAAGAAAACGATCTTGATTGAATTGAAGCTACAGAGTATTGGCAGATTAGTTAAGGTTACTTTTACAATATTATGTGGTAGCGGTAGCACATCTTCAGTTTCGTTAAGTTCGATCTTAGTTAGTTATTCTGGGTCTTTCATTATAATAAAATAGTGTACTTATATAATATATCCTAGTCTATATATTTAGGCTTATTTCGACCATATCTGTTTATCTGTGTATATTCTGTGCATTAGTGTATTCGGACGATGTTTTTGCTATTTTTCAGGATAGGATAGGTAGATTGGAATATTTCTGAGAAAAGAGAGCAAAAAATAAATTGAAAAGGTTTGTCTCGTTATAATATCATGGGTATGTTTACCTTCCTTCTTTAGCAACCACTGAGCTGAGCACCTTGCCGTAAAATGAAAAGCTATGAGTCAATAATATATATGTATATAGATGCTCAAATTTACCCTACTTATAATTAGAATCTTCTGTAGCTTTAGTTAATGAATGAATGATATAAAGAGTTCGATATAAATTCACCATAGTAAATAGCTAGATCCATGACTGTGTTCTCCATATTATCATTGCTCATACTATTATGTTATTGATTCTATATTTATATGGAAGGTAATTTTTATTTTACTGTGGAGAAGAATATATAATAAATAGGTACTTACGGTATGTTATATAAACAATTTTCTGTTATTTACCTAGTTTAGTTAACCTTACATTCCAAGGTAATGTATAATAAATAATACGAATCAGAATCAGAATAGTTCCTATAGGGAATAGAGAAAGCAGGATTGTTTCACAATTTACAGCTGGAGCTGATATACTGTAAAGTAGATTGGAACTTGCTTTAAATGACCTTGTTTGCGGTTTCGTGTTGGAATTTTTAATATAACGATGGAAAATTGCAGGAGATACATTATATTAGTACATTGATTTGCTTACGGAGGCAAGAGTTTAAAGAGGAAGTTACTTACATACAAAATATAGGAATATAATTTATTCTTTTCCCTATGCACTCCTATGCAATTTATTTTGTCTCTGATGTAAAACTTTTTAGATATAAGGTAGCTAACGATAAGACTAAAAGAAACTCTATGGAAGAAATATTCCTTTCAAAAAGATATCATATGCAGATGCAGAAAAGGGATTTAGTCTTATAGAAATATAGAAGTGGCAGTTGTTTCTGGGAATAGAAGCAAATAAAAGAAAAATAGCACACGCAGTCTAGTCGGATGTGATTTGAATTAAAATGGAATACAATTAAGTAAATTATAAATATTTAGATTGGAAATGTTGCTGGACATTTCCGGTGTTTTCTTTACATGGCAGACATGAAAGAGATTGTTATCACAAAGAGATGGCTATCCGATGAGTAAGATGGTAATTAGAATGGAAAAAGGTTGCACATTGTAAATTGTAATGGAGCTAGTAGGCGCTGCAATCTAATGCATTAGTTTGAGAAACCAGGACCAGGTTTGATTAATTTTTCAAGTTAAATACGTAGATACATTCGATATAAGCAGACCAGACATGATATTCAGTTTGTTTCTTAGTGGCTTTAATATCAGTAGTGAATTCAATCCAGTTAAAAAACTTTTACCTGTTTATTTACTAACAGTAACAGTCAGTATAAGAAAAGAAGAATAGTTTGTAATAAAAAACACTTGTATCATTGTTCCTGCATGTGCTGGACTAGGAGTTAGTTGGTGTTTCTATTGTGTGAATAGGAATTTTGTTAGGTAATGTATTATGTTGGGTTGCATGGCAGTCAGTGGCATCGTTCGTGGCTTTAAAACTCAACATTAGTTAAAAGAAGAAGAAAACCAAAGATCCTAAGGTGGTGTGGTTAGGTTTTAGGATTGTCTACATTATACTTGTACTGTACTACTTATATATACCTGCTGGTATACTCTGCTAAGGCTAAGCTTAAGTACAAATAATATCTATAAAAAAGAATCTGACGGACGGCGTCCCAAGTCGTTTCTTCTCATCTCTTCCTTCCTCCTCCAAGATTAGTGAAGAAGAAGTAGTTAGTAATTGTAATACAAGAAGTTCTATCTGAACAAGTGTCTGTGTGTGTGTTTGATGATGTACTGACTGCTTCTACTAAAAACATAACACTGTTGTATGATTGTATGGCTCAACGAGAGTTTAAAAAGTTTAGAACTAGTCTCTCTCTCTATGATAATGGAATGATGATACTCATGTGGCTTTTTCTACGCTGTTTTCAGAAGGACCCAGGTAGCCTTGACAAAATGTACACACGGCAGGGATACCTGTACTTGATGGAAAAAAGTAAGTTCTTACCTTTCTTATTCTTACTATGCCACCTATCTCTGTGTTATCTATATGAAATCTTTTCTATTTATAAGATTGTGTAATAACTAATAACAAATGCGTAAGTTATATCTTAAGGTATATCTTAAGGATAGTTAGTTTAGTATGCTATCCATCCTCGCCAGTAGTATTTATTTTTGTATTTGTAAAAGTATTGTAAATGCCTTACGGATGAAATACTGAAATCTCTCACTGTCATGTCGGAAGGTAAACCCTAAATGCAACTTGTATGCATAACTCTAATAATTTAATAATTTATCACTTTCAAATTCTACATTATATTGTAGTAGCCTATTATTTATAATTGTGTAAATATACTTAAATATGTATATTCAAATTAAAACTATTACATCAACATTGTAGATTAACTTTAAATAAATAATATAGGTACTAAGTAAAATGCGCCAAGTAGTTAATGGTCATTTTGTTTAATATTTTGGGATGATGGTAAATAGACTAGTAGTATGATTAGTAACATTCCGTCTTGTACCTGCAGAGAAAAGCGTTTTAAGAGTACAATGCAATCCCACCATTTAAAAAATATAAAAATCACCCTTTCCTTGTATATCAGTAATAAGTTTTATGTATTTGTATACGCTGTGGTGTATGTAATACACCATGAAATTGGTGTTTTTACTGCTTTATATTACATTGGTTTATTTTAGAGTTAAGGTAGTGTAGATTCTTATAGCATGAACCTTTTGCATGAGATTTTAATACGCAATACAAAAACTTAATCATTACGAGGTTCGCCTTAATTAAAGTTGATATTATTTTTAAGCATGAACTGTGTGTAGAATTTTAAGAATAACAGATTTAGCTTGGATTGTTGTAGTTTTGAAATAAAATTGAGTAGAACTGTTAGTAGGAAGTTGAATATTGCTTTGAGAAAATAATTTCCTTAACATCCGTAATCTACTTTTTATGTAATACTTTTATCAGGAAATTGAGACATATTACAAAACAGTAAATCTATAAATATTCTTCAATCATATTATGTGTTAGAACTTGTAAGTTGAATTTATTCTCCGATCAGTTCTATAGCAAGTTTATTTTTACTGTTTTGCCCTACTTTCCTATGATTTTGGATCCTTTCATGCGTCATTGGTTCTATGGTTTGGTTTGATATGACGTTAAATGTTATAAATACATAGTTCATTTTTCCAGATACTTTTTGTTACTAAGTTGACGAGGAATGGTTTTGGCATATTTTTGTAACTGAGTATAATACCTAGGTTTCTGTCGTTTGGATTTAATCAATGTACAGATTTGCCCCTATGTATTTATGTTATTATTATTATGTATACTAGTATTATGTTTATTTCTGTGATCGAATGACATTACTTATTGTTGCTTATTTATGGGAGGAATGTGAATGCTGATATTTTATTTTCGTTGTTTTTTATTTGTTTTGCATTGTGCAGAGGCTCTTGGAACGACTTGGACAAAGTTCTACTGTATGTATGAAAAAGCGACGAGAAAATTTTCTATGATTGCCTACAACCAAATCTCCGGAAAAATTGTAAGTTATACTAACCTAAGTAAACAGAGCGTGAAATGTTTGTTTCTCGTGAAAGACAGAGTGACAGGCAGGGCAGGGTTCTTTTGTGCATCCAAAGTAGACGAGTCATTGTTTATATTGTTGGATATATGCTAACACAAACACAATAATATTTCCTTCGTGTTTATCAGTGTTACAATTGCAATACCTATTTGAAACACGTATACGTATCTTTATTTAATAGTTGTATGCGAATGTTAATTAATAGGTATTTAAAAGGAAATAATTATTATAATATGTATAGGATATCTATTAAATCAATCTGAGTAATTTTAAATTCTATAATGAGCTACAGAAAGGAGTGAAAACTTGTTATATATATTTTTATGTTAAGATCGTAGCCATAACATGATAGAAACTTGTTCTATTAATTGGTATACGATATGAGCATCCGCCAATTCATTTGATACTGTAAATGACTATTTGATGGAGGTCCATTGTTTCTAAAGTGAAATAACAAGATTGACAATTACTAATTGCATGTAAATGAAATTGAACGTAAGACTTTATGATGATTTTTAGCTAATTAAAAGTGAACGTTAGTAAATAGCAATTTACTTACTTTCATTATCCTTACCTGGTCTCTAGCTCATTCACAATTACCTAGTGATTTGATAGGCATAGAAGTTAACACTAATTAAAGTACCTAATGGAATTGATTAATATTTTTTGCAATTTGTCTTTTTTAAACTAAATTTGTAATTTCAGTGTGTAGTGAGTTAATATTTACATTTGAAAACACGAAATTGTAATTTTCATGGCAATTTTCGTTTGCATAGTACCATACTAGCACTGAAAATCTAAACACGCAATTAATTTACTTACAATTAGTTAGCAATGAATGAGAATTAATACAACTGAGCGGGTATTTACGTAACGTAATGCTTATCTTTTGTTTCGCAGTGTTCAATGTAGTATATGTGGTAGTAGCACGTTTTTTCATATTTATATTCGATGTTATAATTTGCCTATATTATGTGTAGTACCTATCATAAATTTTGCGGTAGTCTTCGTTGTAGCAACTTACGATTAGCGTTACACATACTACTACTGCATGTCTAGCGGAAACAATGGGTGATAATAAGTCGACAGGAAGTGAATCAGTGAATGCGTCTAATTAATTGTCAATCAACAATGTGCATTATTAAGTTTGAACAAGAAGTCTCATTTTTGATAAGAAAATGAGGCAAAGTTTTGAGATTACAATTCACAAATACAACAGGTTAATAAATGAATACTTTTGTTACATATAATTTCATGTTTGTAATCTTCCTACTATGCGACTCGTAATGTGAATGTATCTATTTATATATGTAACTACTCTGAAATACTTACACATTACTTTTGCTTAGGAACTATAGGTAGTTCTACATTATTCTTATCGTGAGTAGAGTAATATACATACTGTAATAAGCCTGAACTTATTAGCTAATACTTTGTTATAGTATAAATGAAATGAAATTCATACGAAAAGGAAATGGGATCACTGCCGATGAGTGTTAAGCTAATTTATGGAGTTTTACTTTTACGTAGTTAAAGGTACCTAAGCTATTATTGTCATTGAAGTCTCATGTATGGAAGTTGTGTGTGGGTAGAATTTAAATAGTTCTGGTCTGGTTGTGTTGTGCGGCGCAGACATAGCGTCGTCTGCCCCGTTTGTTTGTGTCGTAAATGTAAAATGTGTGCATACAAAGGAAGAAGTCTACTGATCTTTATATAGAGCTAGGCCTGAGCCACAACAACAGGTTGTAAATATCAGGAAATGGTTCACTTTCATTTGAAGTTGAAGCATTCATTCTCATGTATTATGTTTATTTGATTGTGTGTGAACTGTAGACGGGCACTGATGAAATCATCCTTAAGTCATGTATACGTCGTATGTCCGATTCGATTGACAAACGATTCTGCTTTGATCTAACCGCTGAAAATCGTCCCGGTGTCGTATATACATTACAAGCTTTGTCCGAAGAAGATAGACGCTTATGGTTGGACGCGATGGATGGAAGAGAACCGATAAGCCACTATTACGTATGTAAACCTTTTTCTTGCTTAATTACTCATAATTATATTTCATATACATTTATACTTAGAATCCCTGTTAATCGACTCTCTAAACGACTATTTTAAAAGTGGGTGCTCTTCAATGTCGATAAATCTTTCTACATATAACAAAACTGTCACATATTATTTGAACTACATAGATAGACAAGAAAGCAATCTAAAGTGCTATAGTATAATGTGATCTACGTCTCAGCAGCATTGTATGTATATGTATACACTGCGTGTATTTGTACTCTAACACTATTGTATTGTGCATTGAACTGCATGTAAAGTAATGTGACTTTCGACTCACTTATTTGAAGTTGGGTTACCTGAACATATTTTTATCCATATATTTAACATGCAGGTATTTATATGCATTTCAGAATGACAAAGCTTTATATTTATAACTTAACTTATTGCCATTATCCAAAACTGGTAACCATACATATTGAATACCAAGCCAAGGTTGCAGAGCTGCTCAGAAATCATTGTGACTGCTCAGTCACAATGATTTCCGAATTCACGTTCACTTCACTTCACTTGTTAGCTTGTTGCTATCTTCAACTTGCATTGAATGTAGTCGACTCAACTCCACAATGTACTAGCTTTCACTTTTCTTGTGAAATATAATAGTTCTTATACTAAAGCAAAGCTTGGGTTGGAGTTGGAGTTGGAAGTATGTGGATTGCGTGGGTAATTTTATTTCATTCTGTACATACAGAATACAGAATAGTACAATACATTCATACGTAGTCAATATATAATAGTGTACAATGTACAAGTAGCAAAAGGAAATCGTCGTCGTCTCTATTGTATTGTTGGACAATAGAATAGCCAGTTACTTACATACATACAATTTTGTACAGATCTGTATTCGCTATTATGCATCATAGTAAATAGTAGATTATTATATTGTTGAATAGTTGTTGTAGATATAATGAAAAGGACCGTTACTTGTGTATTTATGTTATGTGAATGTTAGTGGTGAACGTGTCTTGCACTCCAACTACATAGAATCAGTATTATTAGACACTTGCCAAAAGGCAAGAGAAAACACACATTTCTCACTCTTTCCTCTTTAATTTCCTTTTATGTGATACTAAATAAAATGGAACTGGTTTTCTGCCTCACTCCTTCGATTTCAATGTTTATTATGCAGACGCATCAATAGATAATGGTAAATAAATGAAAGTGTGTTATTTAGACTATGTCTATTTGTAAACCATAATTTCTTACCAAAAAGTGAATTACTTCATTATTTACACCCACTATTAAACGAAACTGTGCATCAGATTTTATTAGTAGAATGGAATAATAAATAAAATGAATTTGACAAAAATTATATAGAATATCTGCATGACCCCTTCAGTTTACTATTATAATTTTATAGACAAGGACTTTTAATATACTGACACTACTATGGAGGTAGGTTCTTACTAAAAATCACTTAATATTATAAAAACGTGCACATCTACATTAGGTTACCATTTAATGTGTAGATTGAATTACATTGTTATTTCTGCAATTGTCATTCTTTCTTTTTAAGACGCTACACAGTACAAAGTACACGTGAGCAAAAATTATGGGGATAGAAAGAAAAGATTTTAGAAATATAAGATGTGTACAAAATGTTAATAGGTGTACATTACATATTAAATTATAGACGATTTTAGTTCAGACGAAGAGTCCATAGTTAAGAATTTATATTTCGGAAGACAAAAGTGCATAAGAAATAATAGAGATGAAGAGAAATGATCAAAGAAAATAGTTAAGAAATAAATGTCATTAAGAGATTCTTGGATTTTGCTGCTTTTGATTCTTGATTCTTCTAAATTAAGATGTCGGAGGACATTAACAGAATTGGAGTCAAATAGAGCACCTTTTCATGTCTACGTTTGTGCATGTTATAATACAATTGTTTCTTACTAAGATGTTTGATTAAGGATAAGTAAATTATGTGCAAGATAAGACACGTAGATGAATTACCTAAAAACGACAAAGCTGTGATAGGAACACTAACGGCAGCAGGTGACACAGATATCCCGACAGTAGTTCTTTGCATTATGTAGGCTAAATGTTTCTATAGTAGTCTATAGTTGATGTTACTTTCTTTTGATTGTAATAAATACGTAGAAGTGGATTAGGAAAGATCAGAACTTCTTCTCCATTGGCTTTGTGTTGACATGACTTTCAGACGAAGAACTCCGTAAAATACTAGCGATGCAGATAAGACAGGGACTAGACAGTTACCGCTGAAGTCAATTGAGTTCTGTCAAAGTCTACTTGAGAAGAGTTAAGTGGAATTGAGAAAGATCTCTTTGCCTTACAGTCTTATATAACTGCACTCATATGTTATCTATTTATCATTATTCTCCGTAAATAAATACAATTTCTACTATATAATAATGCTTTTATTAAATTTTCGCACTTTCGGTACCTAAATAAGTACATAGAAGGCGATTTATGTTTAAGTGGTGACTGAATTTTCGCATGTGCAAATCATTTACTTCATGGAATTATTTATTGATACTGATCTCGGCGACCATATAATTGAATGGATAGGGAATTCGTGGGAATTCTGGTTAATCTGTAGAACTTACGGACAGATTAACGCAATAATGTGATGCTGTGTTTAGTTGTTTTAACATATAATTGACGAATGCATTTTTGTTTTCACAGGCCTACGGACAGCCAGGAAAAGTGTCAAAGTCTGAGGAGACGTCGTTGGATGACGTTGGTTTTGCCTTCGTCCAGCAATGCATTGGTGAACTAGAGACGAGGGGTCTTGAAGAACAAGGTCTCTATCGTCTTGTCGGTGTCAGCTCCAAAGTGTCCAAACTTCTCAGTCAAGGACTCGATAGACGGAAATCAGAGCGGCTCATCCTAAATGATAGATGCGAGTGGGAAACTAAAACAATCACTAGCGCCCTAAAAACGTATTTCCGCAATCTGCCCGAGCCAGTCATGACATTTCGGTATCATGAAGCTTTCATCGCCGCTGCCAGTAAGTTTAAATACCACTTTCGATTACCTAAAATTATTGTACGTCTACGTACACATTTTATCTATAGGAGCACAGTATCCTGTATACTAAATGGATACTATTTAATGCTTAAATACTAAATATATTGTAGGTATTTCTTTGGAATCACGTATGTTAAATATATAATTTAAATTATTTAATTGTAAAGCATATTTAATTTTAAAGTTGATGATTTTGTGCTGCACCTTTTCTTTTGTTTTACAAGACTTTTCCCAAACAACGCATTTTGTTATACTTGTATCATTGCCCGTACTAAAGTTTTTGTTTTAATCCCTTTCCTACATAATAGCATTAGGCTAGCAATTTGTCCCAAGTAGAAAAGTTTGGAATACTTTCAAGACTTGACTTTGACTACTTATTATGTAAATCAAAGTACCCTATTCAACGCACAAAGTTGTGTAGAATTGAGCGAAGTCCTTATTTGCTTTCTACCAGTCGGCAGTCTAGCAATTTATTTTTACATCACCACAACACAGGCTTGTAATACTTAGAAACATGTGCTTATTAAATGTCACTATCAGTTTTCACAAGAGAAACTTTTTATAAGTAGCTATTTATGCAAAGTTAATCTTTTTTGTCGTTTAATAAACAATTTCGTAGGTATTCTAGTCTTGTAGCTTAATTAGTTTAAGGCAACAAATTTGGTTAGTCCTAGTTAGGGACTGAAATCGTAACTTTGCAGTAACAACACATTTAGTCTTGTAGCAAAGCTTAACTTTGAAAATTGTTGTAGTGAACAACCTAAATTAACTTTTTTTTTAAATACATAAGATTTTTGGTTATATTCCGGATTTCCAAAGTTATAATACCCGCATCCCATTTTATGTACTTATGATTTAGTATTTAAAGCCACAATGGCCATTGGCAGTTTTTATTTAAATGCTAACCTTGCACCAAATTAACAGAACAAGAGACCAGATTACAAAGGATGTCAGATGTTCATACCCTCGTTCACCGGTTACCGTCTGCCAATTTCCGAATTCTGGATATCTTAATTGCTCATTTACAAAGGTAAGATATAGTTAATTGAATTGCACATATAATATAATATGTATTACATTAAATGTTAACTTACTGTGATAATATATTATATGTACTATTTTTATACGATTTATTGCAGTATTTCAGTCAAGTCTGAAAAGAACAAAATGACTGTGAGTAACTTAGGCGTGTGCTTCGGACCTACTCTTTTGCGACCTGAAGAGGAAACCGTTGCCGCAATCATGGATATAAAATTCTGCAATGTAGTTGTAGAAATCCTCATCGAGAATTTTGAGAAGGTAAGCACGAACATTTTCAAAGAACGTTTTATTTGTCCTGCATAAAAATTAATCTACCTCTGTTTCATACCTATATTATATAGTAAGTAGGATTAAATCAGCATGTATGTATATGTTACAGGAAATAGTACGAAAAGGCACATTAGGTCCAACTTAAAATTCTAAATTTAATTGCAGCGTAGGCCTTAATTTTAGTATGGAACTGCCTAGAAGAGTAAATATAAATGCGGGATGATAGTACGTCAAATAAGAACTATAAGCATCTATGTATGTAAGTTAGAAAAGATTCTCGCCTAGTTCTTGCATTTCTAAGGAATAAAAATGATATTTTCGTGACCTGCTGTGAGAATCAAATCAATTGAAAAGGTTTCGTCAAAGTTTTTTATGTTTTTATTGAATACGAATGCGGGCTCGATTGATTTTGTGTACGGGACTTTGGTGTGTAACAAGGCAAAGTTGTTTTGTCATGAGTTGGATTAAGGAAGGAATTATCACCACTTCTTCAGCTGAAAAGTTAATAGTTTGGTTAGGGTTTGTGGTTAAGATGAAGTTTGAAGGTGAAGTGGAACGAAATTAATGCAGATAAGATTTCCTTTGAAATAAAAACACTTTTGGTTAGTTTTCTCAGACTCGTTGGTAGATATGTATCAGTATATATTTCTCTTATTTACCTTACGTCAGTGTCAGTACAGTAAGTTTGTTTAATCATTAGAAGAAAGAGATGTTCCCTTCTTTGCTTTTCACTTTATGAACTGTTATACTTATACTATTATATCTGAAAGATGATTCTGCCGTCTTTTGACGTGTAAGTTTTATAAAGGTTTGTACAAAAGAAGATTGGCAAACAAAATCTTGTATAGATACAGATACATATAAAGTAAAGTGCTATTTCTTTTGTGATAGTTACTTATCATCCATAGATAGAAGTTTAATGTCAAATGAGATGTTGGATGAGTATCCCTACTTGAAAGAGTCACACTACATAAAATGACAATACTAAAGTAAATAGCACGTTTGTTCTGCTAACGAACATGAAGTGTTGCTTTGTTGAATGCACCTTCTACTTATGGATCATAATACTCTTTTATATTATGTTTCATTTCGTAGAAAATAATCACAAGGCAAGAGGCAACAGGAGTCAGTTTACTTACTGTACATAATAATATGACATATAATTACGTGGGTAGAATACGGACGACAGGCAGAGAAATATACTTGTTTTGTTTGTAATAGGAATTTTGATTTTAATAAAAGAATGTTATTTGATGATTTGACGCAGATTTTCAAGACGAAGCCTTCTGCAAATGAAATACCGAAAGAGACTTCTTCACTGTCAACTACCAATGTGCCTAACCACAGGATTCAAAGCAGTCCCATTAAACATGTAAGTACTCAAGAATTGTTTTCTTCCTTCTTGACTTGGATTCACCTTTAGCATCTTTGTGTCCTATCGACTATCACTATCCGTCCATCCCGTCTACTACTACATAAAATTTATTTATTTAGTTACCTTGTACTTGTACTACACACACTAAGAAGCCCATATTATTTTCTCGTTTCTTGTTCTCTTTTCACACATCACATCACATCACATCAGATCTCATCTCTAATAGTACTTACTTGGTTACTTAAATACAAACAACTCCAACGATGATTTAAAAGACGCTTTATTGTATGTGCAATCCTTTGATACCTCCCTGCTTTGTCCAACTATCATGTTTTATTTTATGAAGCGAAGCTAGGCGACAGGGACAAGAGTGACAACAATGCTAAAACCTTAATTCATGTCACACACGTAGTCCCACTGCAATACACAGTGAGAGTATTGTAATTTTGCAGGTATTGAAGTGAACTGCTTTTACATAAAAGTTCAAGTACAAACTTCGGCTCTCCTTTCATTTTTTTTCTTTCAGTAGTGTTGTTGTTGTAATCTGATGAGATGTGGTATGATGGCTATGATTTCCTTTTAACTGCACATAACATTATATTACAGAACATGATGGTCGAAACCGAAATTTCCATTTGTATTCTGTCTCCATTACGTTAAATTATATTATTCATTTTGAATGGTGTTCTCAATTCTACTTTTTGTTGGGGAAAGACATACGTGACGAGAGTTTTTAGCAGAACTTAAACTAAGTCACTAAATAAGTTTCCTATAATTCCCTATTTGATGTCGGATGTGGCCTAATTTGTGTAATTGCAGGCGGTGGTAACGTCGTATAATGATGGGCCAAAGGCAGTTTACGTCGACCCTGGGCCAATGCGCTCTTCTTGGGATAGCATCCCGTTGACCCAAGGTGGGCTCGGCATCCATCATTCCACAGCTACTGTTAATTCACTCCATTCTAGCTCACATTCCAGCTCCTCTAATCAAAGTACTGGAGAACCCCTTCCGCTGGCATTCAGTCTGGTTGGATCCCACTCCTCTATTGCGGAGAGAGATAGACATTCCCTTCATCCGGCGAAAAATAGCCGAGTCATCAGCGGGACTCTCAGTGACAGCAAGGGCAACAGCTACTCCCAGCCATTCCTCAACAATACAGGTAAGATAATTCGTACATGGAAACACAATACACACAATGTTATGTAATCTTAAACTTTTCTTTATGCCAACAGCCTTCATTTGGCTTCTGCGGTGACAGCTAACAATGTCACAAACTCCTGAATTTAATAGCAATATCTATTTCATGTATGTATATAGATCATATTTCCAGGTACCTATACAGGATACAGTTTACAATGTTCTTAGCTTTCGGAAAATATCTTTTAATAATTGCCATACTATTCGTTACCAAAGCGGCAGACAACTCCATAAAGTTTATGTAAAAGAATAATTAATTAGGTACCTTACCTAGGCCTATTTCATACATATTATGGAAATTATTTTGCAAGGCACCTCTTCATAATCGTAAAATAACAGTTCGAATATACCTACTAGATAGGTGACTTCGTTTAGCTTAACGGTAGATAATCGTAGTAAGAAGTAGCAAGAACGAAACCTTTCATGTATCAGAAAGCATTTCCATATTCCTCAACTTTACATAACACCCTACACGACAAGTACTTACGTAATAGGCTTTTTTACACATCCCACAAGATCGCTTACCAGTTGGTTCAACTTTTACCTTAGTACATTCGTAAATACTTACTGGATTTGCACCCTAGTTAGTTATCATTAGTAAACTAAATATTTTATGCCGTACGAAATCATCTTGCAGCCAAACATGCAAAAAAAATTTTACACAAGTTACTAACGTAATGCTTAGAGCAATCATTTGTATATTATTACTGAATCATCTATTTTCTAAATTCAGGCTATCACTTCGGTGCAAAGTCTAAAGAAGAAATTTTAATTTTAATAATTTTAATATTGATGTAAGCAACAACGCAACGCAACTTCTTTAATTATTAATCTTTAGTATATGTGGTATGAAATCATCGTATAAGTAAATACAGGTTAGTCTTCCAAATGTATCTCAGTAAACAGAATGTGACAGTAGACGACGTCTATTTACCAAATGATGATATAGATTAGTATCATCAAGGTTTATGATTAAGTATTCATGCCTTAAATTGTGTAGTGGAGGAAATATATTTAATATGACTTCTGCTTTGTAAAATTTTTGTTATAATGTATAACCGAAGCTTTGCCTTCCCTTCAAAAAATGTCGTTTACTTGGAAAATAACAAATCAATCCTGATCAAAAGCATTTGTGTTTAGACTTTGATAACGTCAATTCTATCGATTTAAGGCTAAGAAGCAGAATTTCTTTCTCGAGAATAATTTATTTTTACAAGTGAAGTCACCATCAATGTGCAAAGTACAAAGCCAAGGAGATGACAAGCATTTAGGTATTTCTTTTGGAACATCAGTTTATGTATTTTTCACCGAAGAAAGCTTTTCAAGGAGATAATACTGTTTACAATGTTAACAACGCAACGATTGAAAGATGTATTTAGATGACTTCTTTTGTTAAGTTGAGTGTCGTAGTTACATGTTTGTAGTTCTAATGCAAATAGCAACCGGCAACCTAAGCGAACAAAGATTTTATTGCGTAGGTAGGATTTCTCCACTTTTACACTAGCTCTTAAATACGTATTAAGCTTTGAGTATCGATTCCATACAGTACCTCACTAGAAAAACTTAAGTGGTATGGCATAGATCCACATTGGTTTTACTCTTATATAAGTGATAGAGCACATTATACTTGTACTAATGAGGACCAATCTAGTGTAAAAAATATTAACCTCTCAGTTCCCCAAGGGGGGGTACTGGGGCCATTATTGTTCTCGCTTCTCATCAACGATTTACCTTACTGTGTGAAACACTTGAGATTATATTTATTCGCGGATGATAATAATCTATTAATTAGTGGAAAAGTAGAGGATATCAATCTATTAAAACAACTAATTGAAAGTGATTTAGATAATATACTAAATTGGGTAGATAATAATCATTTAAAACTAAATGGTGATAAAACGACAATGTGCGTAGCTGGTAGCAGTAGAAATGTCGATAAGTTAAAAAATTTCACTATTACCGTAAGAAGTCATATTATACCTGTATCTAGCAATATTAAAATACTTGGCCTAATTGTAGATTCAGACTTGTCTTGGTCCTCCCAAATAAAAATGATCCAATCTAAATGTAATCGTACA
>JAQFYC010000867.1:0-44276 GCA_034694165.1 Tomocerus mixtus
GTTTCGTAAGTGTTGTTCAATAGTCTATCATAAATCGCGCACATTCATCTAGGATTTACATACATTATAAAGTCGATTATGCATCTCATTTACTATAGTATCAACATCTGATAAAGTACCTATAATCTATACTGAATGTAACAGTAATAAGTATTTTAGTCTGTGACTTATTGGGCCATGCCATGTAATACGGTAGTAAACTAACTTAGTTACCTCCAACAGAAACGCAAATGAAAAACAAACCACCCGACGGTCTAACCTAAGTGCATATGATGATACCTGTCCGATTGTTATTATCATATTGCATGATATCACTTAAATTTCATTTCGCATTTACGATTACTTTTAGCGTCTACTATTGTTAGTCAGCAAACTTTATAGTGCCAGAGTTACAGTAGTGGAGTACGGAGTAGCTATTACCTATAGTAGAATATCTCTACATGCATTAAGTGAGGACCAAAGTATAACATGACAAAGGAGTCGCGATAGAAAATAGATAATGTGTATATTGTGATACATAAGCATAATAATAAGTGTTATATTATGAATGTATTTCCATCTACCTAATTTAGGCAAACCAAGCCAAGCACGTCCATTTGGCTTTGGCTTCTCTATTTTGCATGCTATGGACTATGATTATTATTTTGATGCGTTTGTAGTTTGCCTACACTTTACGTACTAGCATTAGCATTAGGAGGGATAGAGAACTTAATATGGTTTACATTGCTTATTCCTGTTTAGTCTGCACGTTACATTACATTAGAGATAAAAGTGAGGCTACAAAACAAAGTTAATCGCGTTGTAAAGCTAACCTGATGAGAAAAGCTGAACTAAACGAACACTAACAATAATATTGAGCACTATATATGTAATAGGTTAAATGGCTTACTATTTCATTGGAGCTTAGCTATTGAGCAGGCTCAAATTCCCTTTACAAAAAAAGTGTCGTATTAGTTTACAAATTGTTAAGTAGGTAGGTTAACTGCGTTTATATGTTCTATGACTCTCTTGACTTTTGTCACATTATGCATTATTGTGTCCAATATTTTGTAGGATTCTTTAAAAATCCATGTGAATAAAACTGATCTTTAACTACAGCAATTAATAATTTTCATAACTAGATGAATATATGGTTTTCTCCTTACTAGCATGTTACTTCGTAAAATATCCGATGCATAAAGATTACATGCAAAATTTGGAAATATAGATTGCCTTTCAGCATGAGTAGACTTGTTGGCTATGGCATATACGCTAAAAGTGTTATATAGAGTGTACTTTATGTAAAATGGTATTATTAGTAGCCACGCTTTTGTTCTGCTGTTTTTACTTTGGTCTAACGCTTTGTGGGCATTTCGCCTCAATCAAATATGTATATTATGTCATTTCTTTCATTGATTCTATATTCTATTGTAATGGTAAGTAGAATTTCATTGTTGTTTGTACATATTACAGGGAGATATTGACGTAAGTAATGAACCTAATATACCTAGACGTAAGTAAGTAACTTTACTACCACATATTCCTCACCTAAATAAATAGTAGTAGCTACCTTACATGCAAATAGCACATAGATATGCATAGTTTATGTAATGTACAGGCCTAAATAAGCAAATAACGATAAATGTAATGTATTTATGCCCCAAAACAGTTACCTACTGCCTACAAACAAAACAAAGCAATATTAATACAATATACAATGAAATTTGAGATGAGAATTTCGTTCCCCAGAATCGATGTATTACACTTCAGCTCAGACTTTGAGACTTCAACTGGATAAGTGAGCGTAATAGCTGGCACTAAATGTTTATTACTGCTTATTCTATTTGTGATCCATGCTTTAGCTGATTCTAAGTCAACTTTTGGCATACCTAATGCTAACTCGTAAAAATGTATAGCATCGCTTTTTTATCTATCCAATCCACCTATTATGCAAGTGTACATCCTATCGCTACCTTATCTTATCTATACTCTGCCTGCTTATTGTTTATGTTCAAATATGCACATGTAATGTTACATACAAAACGGTTACACAAGAAACAATTGAAATTACTTATATTATAGCGATAGACTATAGTCCTTAGTCCAGACTACATGGATTATGGTTAAATTGGTTACATAAACAATGTGCACCTAACCTACCATATAATTCGTAAGGGTTGTAACATTATCATATGTAACCCATTTTAATGTATGGATGGACTACATTATCAATTATCTGCCTAAATAAATGTAATTATTTGAAAAATTCCAGTTTCCATAAATAATCATAAGTTATAGGTAAGTAGGTGAAAGGGGGGAAAAATTGTTAACTTCTTGTTGCGGTACAGCTAAGCTGCTTAATTTTAGCAATTTACATGCTGCATCATAAATAATTAGAGTGATCTATTCGTATCTTTCTGCTCTGTAATGTCAGCGTGTTAAGAAAGTCACAATCCAGCCCCAATGTTTTTATTAAGATAGTACATATTGCATTCAAAGTTCAATCATACTAAAAAGTCAGTTCTGCATGAAACCATAGTGTAGGTATCTAATCTAAATAGCAGAATATTTGACATTCAATGCACCCTAACGTGATATGTAGTAATTTTATGTAGTACAACTTATTTAGCTAACTGGACAAAAAGTATCAGTACGTGTCAATAATTAACAGATAAACTTATGACAGTGACAGCTACATTTCTCTTTAAAATAGAGCAAGTCATTCGGTTGATTATTTCTGCTTACATTAAATATTGGTTGCATTTCCAGGTACAATCGTTATCATTCATTAATCATTAAGGAAGTGCTATACTAAATATAATGCGGAACTTTATTATCATTGCGAATTGAATAACAGCAGATGCATTTAATGTATGAAAGATTATTTTGGCACAAACTTGGTATTTTATAATTTAATAACCATTTCTGAAGAATTACTATGTATGAGCAATCACTTTTGTATGTACAGATACTTATTCATAAGTCTCTTTGCATGTATGTCATAGGTTTATAGCTTTAGCAGAGCATTGCCTGACTAGATGATATGATTCTGCTAAACTGTGGAAAATTACCGTGTTCAATTACATAAAACATTAATATCTGTTTGAAGTCACACGGAGCGGCAATGTAGTTTAGTTCCTGGGAAAACTAATCTGCGCATAATGACTAATTATCATGAGTAGGAGTTTATCTGAATTCGACACCGATATTAGCATGCATGTTGTCGTTGCTTGTGCTAGTGCTGCTAAATACTTTATTGGATTTGATGGCATCCGGTAGTATTTTAATTGAACTAACCATCATATCAAGAAAGTTATTAAACTGTTTACGCTATTAGAAAAGTATCCCACGGCTAATAAAGTACAGAGTACAAACAAGGGTTACAAAACTACGCAGTAATAAATGTGTATTATCTCTTATGAATGAAAAATGTAACTTGAGCAAAATCGAATTAACTTATGAACAATAACTTACTTAGGTACTTAGCTATAGACATAAGTCATATACGTGTAAATAGTACTAAATACAGCCGAATTATTTGCCTAAATAGGTAAATACGTCACGTAAAAACGTAAATACCTTGTCATAAATGAATTTAAACAGGGATTTCATTATTCTAATGCTCTTACTAATTTACAGTGGTGAGGGTAGTTATTGTATAGATAAGGTTTTGTATACCTATGTACATATACATACATCCAAGTTATAACCATACAGTAGACTGTGTTTATAAATTCTTCAACACATCTCAATCTCAAATTAACTTATGTATTGAACTAAAGAATACGATTAGATAAGACGAAACTAGGACGAGCTTGTAAAATGGTGAGAAATTGAGATGCGCACCGATAGTAAATGCAAACATTTAAAGCGAGCTGATACAGATAGGAAGATGGATACATAGATAATGTATCATCGTTGCATTGTGTAGTGTTGTGGTGTCATCGCCGCAATAAGACAAGACAGCGATGCGATGATTATCTGATCTGCCAAAGGAAAAACGGAATGATGAGAAGAGAAAGAGTGGAGTGAGTCATTCTCTCACTTACTCTCGTCCCGTCTCATACATATAATACCTAACCTAAATACATACAGAGTCCCAGTCGCAGTCGCTATATAAATTTTGAAGAGAAAGAATAGAATTGAGAGGCTACTAGTTATCAAGATAAGGTGGAGGAGGCGCAAGTCCAAGTCAATGGAACTAAACTCAACTCTCCGAACAATTTCAACTAAAGCTCAATCTAATGCATACGTAATGCAATAAGAAGGACCAAACCACCAGTCAGACCAGACCAAAGAAGAGGAGAGGAAGAAGAAGAAAACTAGCAACGTACATAAGTATAACCTAACTAAAGTAAGTTGAAAGATAGCTTGAGTGAATGAAGTATAGGTACATTATCTGTATAAGAAATACATGTACTGTATGTACAATGTAAAAGGGAAGGAAGGAACAAGGCAAGCCAGTCCACTCCAGGAAAGTACCCGGTTCCAGTTCCAGTTAACTATAAAGAAGACCATCCGGGCAATAAGTAGAAAAGAGAATGAGGAAACTCTAATAGTTAGATTGGTTAAGGCTAAAGAAGAGCAGAAGAAAATATACACCTAAATACAATTCATACATACATGACATGATGTACATACTTTATATACTGTGCGATGCGAAGCTCTTTGTATTCCGCCAACTAAAATGACTGAAGTAACTGGAGTAAACAGTAGTAGCAGTGAATTAGACACTAAAGAATAGAAGTGTGTGGTGGAGGATCTAAAGCCAGACCAGACCAGGCCAGAACTAATACAATGTAAGTTAACCTAACAAATCTACTGTACTCTACTGCTATATAGCATAAAGTAGGTATGCTTAATGCCTCCCTTTAGTTTACTAGATCCTTTGCTTACTTACTTGCTTGCTTTGCTTTGCCGGCACATGCACACACACCAAAGGAAAGGAAGGGAAAGACCAACCAAAGCTAAAGCGAGCAAAGCCAGAGAAGCAAACAGAAACAAACGTAGAAGCGGCACTGTACGGGAGAACCAAACTAGAACCAGAAGAATCTAAGTAACGTAAGTAACGTAAAGAACCATAGAACCAGCGTTGAGAGTAGGAAACGAACCCCTTTAGATTTCGAACGCCTGCTGCCTGCCAGGCGAATGAAAGCAAGGCAATTCACAATTCGGTTCTCAAGCTGAGCGAATGGTCAGTCAGTTGTTGACGAACTGTCGTGCCGGTATCATCTTCCCTATCATCATCATTCTCAACAAGCAAAGCAACGCAACGCGTCTCATCATACCTCAACTACTTATATACAACACAACTTCACTTATTTCTTCAACACATTATCATCGCATCCTCGTCCTCTTATAAAACTAATAAAACCTCTACTACCTATACATAAACACATAGTAGACAAGAGCAAGACACTCATTATAATATTATCTTGCAACATAACATTATAAACAACACAATAACAACCTCTTCACTTCCAATCCTAATCCTACTTGTAAGTTGTACTATTAACATTAACATAATATCTCTTCAGTCTTCTCATCTTCCAGTCCAGTATCTCCTTCAGTTAACTCCTTCTCCCATTGTATCTCCTACTTCTACAGTATCTGCATACACTTACTCATCCAAATCCCCTTTGACTTGACTAAGGTACCTGTGAATATAAAATATCCTCATTATTCATCATTATTAGTCATTCCCACATTTTCTTTACCTATAACTACAACTACCTACAACAAGCTAACTTCACTTTGATCAATTACGATTACATAGTACATATAATCAGCTTATAAAGCTCAACAACAATCACTTCACTTCAACATCTAACTCTCTAACTCACTCACTCATTCTGTTCTGCTATGTGCTCATGTAAATTCTAAATTGTAAAGTAAATCTATTCGATTATTTGTGTGACTCGCCGCTTAAAGAATATATACGTACGTGTTTCTGATTGAACGTTCATGGAACACAACCTCCAAAACAGGACCACTGCCCATTACAGTCCTCTTGAAAAAATTATCTTAAGCTTGCGTCACCAGTCATCATCATTATCAACTTTATCATCACGCAAAACTTCAGCAAATTACCTGAAAAGAGAACAAAGGTGTATGTAATAAGTCTATATACAAAGATGTATATGTAAATAAAACTGTCTACACTAATAGTACATTAAAACGAACTCAATCAACCCAAATCAACTTTAAAGCAACTAACATTACTGCACACGACACCGATTCAGATTACAATTAGCTTAACTGACTTATGTGCAATCAAATTATAGCAAGTGCACTTAAGTATTAGTGTAAACGTAAACTATGTACTATAACATATACAAGAAGAAACTAATTATAAACTGAAGTCCAATGTAATATTTCCACAGAATCAGTTCTCATGTCAATGTGCTTAGTAGCTTTTCATGTTATCAGTGTTATTAAGTACATCTACGGCGTAAAATACTTGAATCCAGTAGAAAAACAATCTACATCATAAACATAATAGCAACCTTTGAGCGAGACATTAATAAATTTTATTGAACATTGAAGGAAAGCCCATTAATTAAAGATAAGGCACCTTACCTTATTAATAAATTAATTAATTTGGGTGATAAGCAGTCTAGGTCACAACAGGAACTATTACAACAGATTTTCTGTTTCGGTGCACGAGGCTTGTGCGTGAGCTGATAAAGTATCAAATCCATATTATTCCATATAGAGCAGAACTCTTGTGCTTAAGTGCAATGTGAAAACAGAAAACGATTAATTAGTATAATTTATCTGGGAAACCACTCAATAAATTAGCAATTCAGGCAACCTACTTATAAATTACAATATTTAATGATGTAACTTTTAGTCACTGATTTTCACCCGACGCTCACTTCAACTTCAGTTCAGTAATAGTACTCTCACTTCATTCGATTTAAAAGTGTGCCCTCATTTCTGGTTCCGTCTGGCTATGTAAAGGCGAAAAAGAAAATAACTTAATTTTCACTTCACATAATAAAATCAAGATTTTCTCTTCAAAAAAGACAAAGTTAAGTTGAACTTTTGACACGGAAGACTTACCTGCGTTTTCCCAGAAGAGGAAAAGTTGAAAATCAGACACGAAAATGGCTGAGGTGACAGAAATCGCAGAGCCTGTGGGTACCAAAGGGTTGAACTTGATGAGATCAGGCCACGAGCATGAAGAGGGCGATGAAACACTTTGCTACAACAATAACAATAATATTAATGTTCATAATGGTGCAAACAGTGACATTATAAACAATCATTTCCATGAGCAAAGTCAAAGAACTACTCCAAATACTCAAACTCATCACCAACAACAGCCTTCTCTGGAGGACCATGATAATTCAATGGACTCTTACGGAGACGAAGGAGATAATCTTCTAGTTGACGAGGGAAATGATGGTGACGGACGAAGTTCCTGTGCGAGCAACTCCAGCGATAGACATCACAAACTTGATATTTCTGTTACTTCCGCTGGGGTGACAATGACAACGGTGACGGGGTATTCTCAACCCTTCTCACAAGACAGCCGCATGAACAAAGTCCAAAGGATGCACCTCCACCACCAAAATCCTCACCACCACCAACACCTTGCCAGTCAAGGGCACTTGTCACACCACAATACTAGTTTACAACACCAACATGCATTGCTTTCGGGGATGAACAGTGCGGGGGAAGAGGAAAATAACAATATGGGGATGGATGATGATTATTCAGAAAACGAGATGCCGATTGAGGATGATGATTCGGAGAATGAGATGGAGGAGAGGAGACTTACCGTGAGGGAGGCTTTGATGAACCGGGCATTCAACGCTGCGGCTGCTGCTGCGAAGTACGCGGCTTCTGGCGGGAAGGCTTCTGGAGGAGGAACGGTGAGTCATGGAAAATTTCTCTTTGTTTTCTCCTTCTCGGTTAGCTTCCTTTGCTTTCTAGGAACTTTCTCATAGCTTTCTTTCACTATCTCCTAAAGCAACGCAGAAGTCTTACACTACATACGGTAGATCCTATATGTACATTAAGTAAATATTTTTTACCGGATGTAAATGTTTTAAGGAAAAGCATATTTACTTAGCTGGCGTTTTTTAATCTCTCATCTCACCTATTTTTTCATTTCTCCTTACATAATGATTACTTTAGTATGTAACATGTATTCCAAAAAGCTGCATAATACATTAATTGCTATGTAGTGTGAACAATTTTATAGCTAGGTACTTTGTGGTTAAAATATTTTGCTAGTATATTCTTTAGCAGTATACTAAATATTAATGATGTATTCAAATGTCCTATTATTACTGATTTCTCTTTCTAATACGAATGCATTCATTGGATTCCATACCATTGCTGTAAAACCTTGCGGTTTGCAGAAAAATGAAGAGGGAATTGAAATCCGATTTTATCCCAGCATTTCTGGTCTAAGCAGTTGAATTCCTATCACTCCTGTATTTCAATTGAGGTAGACATTGATCATTTAAGAAAAGAAGCCCTTAGGGGAATACCGACAATTAGTCAATATCCCTGTCACTATATACAAATGCAATAATTGAGTGCCAAGATTAGTAACTCCTTTCGACTTGAGGTTGTATTTAGGACTGCACAGAAATAGTTAAGTAAAAAATTCCAAATAACCAACGCCTAAATGAATATGATCTGACTTTAATCGAAAGACCTTAACAATTATAGCACAGCGATAATCAAACCAATGGAATGTGGGAATGGATAACTTGTATGGTAATCTTTCCATGTTTTACTACATATAACAAACTAATGGTAACTTTTGACTGCACTTACTTACCATCAAGCAAGTTGCATGGTTATTTAGGGTTAGGGGTTAAATGTATATCCAAGAAGGACACTATAGGTGAATATTCTACTATGCAGATACACCAGGTAGAAGTTCTCCTCAGTAATTGTGTACTGTAGTTCATTTCCAATCTCACTAAAGTCCTAAGGTATCCCAACTAAATTGGCTACAAAATAGACATTAGATTACGCGACAGCCAGAGATTTAATTGCATACAATAAGCTCCTAGTAGTATGAATGAATTCAATCAAATCATATGCATCTATACAGTAGTACCTGAATGTAATATCACTATCACTTACTGATAAAAAAATGGTATTTCCCTGGTATTTCCTTAAAGGTGAAAGTGTTGTGTTAAGTGAAGGGTGTAGTGGGCTCTACGGAGGTTAAAGGGTTCTTTACATACTTTCTCATGTCTAAGAAATTGAATTCACTCTTAGTACTATGTACAAGAACTCTTAAATGCTTTCTTCCTCAGTGTCAGTTAAGTTCATAGCGAAATACTAGAAGTGAAGTATAAATAATATTATAGATTGTCCTGTCCTGCCTGTAGTATGTATCCATACATTCTTGAAAATTCGAACAGGAGATACTCAAGAGTATTCTGTTGATCATTCTCATTCTGAATTGAAGGGAAGAGAAGATGTTAAGTTGAGTCAATCAAGTCAGTCAGTGTATTAAAGTGAGAAGAGGAGTCAAACATAGAAAGATAGCTCTCTTCTGGAAGGAAGGTATACGTAGTTCTACTTTCTTCTAGTCAAGGCAGTTTTAGACACTCACTCAGCCAGCTCCTACTATTCAGTTCAGTTAGGTAAGTATCAAAAGGAGTGGATGGAGTGGTGCAGGTAAATCCCAGAGGCGACTGTTGAAATCTCTAAGGATGAACGGAAGGGCATGGCTTTATTTGTTAGTGTGTGACAAGGTGTGAAATTACGTTCACTTCACTCACGATCACACTTACTCCTCTTTTCTCTGCTACTGTAGCTACGTATATGTATACTGTTCCGAATTCATATAACAATACTTTCCATATTATATAGTTGTCTCTTATCGTACAGCATTCCGTGTCTTATCTACGATTTATCTGCTAGCCTAAAAGTATCGGCGTATCTCAAATTATCTTAATTCGTTAACATTCACAGTTAAACGATTTTGCTCCCAAAACATAAAATGTACCCGTCAAATATACTACGTACTTGCATTTGACTAACTTATCTGCAGTTATGGTTTAAAACAACATGAATGTAAGTGTAAAGAAACATTGATATAAATATTTAAGTTAATTATATAAAAATAGGTATACTACTTATATATATACTACTTTTTAGTAGAATACCCAATTGAAAAAATTGAAAAAGTTTCTCTCAGTTATTGGTTCATCCGTTTTCGTAATGCTCTTGTATCCAATTAGAGCAGTAGTATACATATAGAAGCAAGTTAAGTTGTTCTTAATTTCTTTTACATACAAACGATAATTTTGTACATTGAAAAACGATTGATCCGTTATTTTATCTGGTTAACTATGTTTTAATTATTTTATTTCATTTTACTATATTTTAAATGTATGTGACTTATCTGAATATTAATTTTTATGAATACTGTATTTAATTGCATATTATTTTCGGCAGGACCTATAATGTAAACGCTAATATTTTGTATATTGGCTAACAAAATGCTAGTTTCTTGATGTTCTAGTAGGAAGAAATAGATTGGGGCACTATGATACAAGGTGAAAGAGTTAACAACAGGGCTAAAGTTAGGTTACACCATACATGCATCATAGATTCAGACCAGATTCTAAACCCGTACTGTACTAGATACAGTAATGTTATAAATATGTGTAGCCTTTCACAATGCAGTGGAATCTTCTTTTACTTATCGTTAGTATCCACTTCCACAACAATATCCTCGAAGTTAATAAAGTAAGGCAGAAGAGTGATTTAATGGAGAATTTTTTGAGCGCATATTTTTTATTAATTTTGCTAGAGTGAGAGTGAAACAAGGAAGGCAGTTAGTGCAATGAAGGAATAAATTAGCGTAGTCGTAACGGATACGTTTAACCGGGTGGGTTCATTCTATCGTAAGCGTGAACACAAAAAACCAAAAGTGGGAAATGGGTAAAAGAAAAAGTATACACTGTTTCTCCTATGCTTCTTTTATCTATCTGTACAGTGTACAGTACATCCAGCAAACCCACCTAGACCACCAATAATATTACTTAACTATGTAATATAATGTACTGTTAGTGGTACATTGTGTAAGTTATACTATACTATATTAAAGGATCTTGTACTTTGTACGTACTCATTCTACTCATCCGATCCGTGTCCTGTCACCTCTGCTATATTCAACAACTCGTCAACTCCACCATGCATTCTATGCATAATATCTACTTATAGTAGTAGTATAAAGATATAGGAATGTTTATACCTATAGCTAAGTACCCTGTTTATATACATATGAGGGATAAAGTGTAGAGTAGCTGACTGAATCGTTTAGTATCTATGTAGTATGCAGTAGTAGGTGAAGGGTGAAGTGAGCGAACAAAGCAAGGCTGCTCAATGTTATCAAAAAAAGAAAGCCAAAAATCTGTTGCACCAACCACTACTACTCTAGCACTGTAATAGTGTGTACTATACTATACTCCTTTCCCGTCTAGCTAGGTTAACAGATAAGTCTATCTATTATTAAAACGAAGGAAAAAAGTGTCTGTTCTGTCAGTGAATGAATGGTTAGAGAAATATGTCTGTAAAATAACACCAAAAGTCGCGTGTGTGTAAAGGATGATCAAATGAAATGGTGATTCACGGTGTAATGTCATGTCAGCTACTATTCACTCTTTAGATCACATTTGATTGCCAATATTTATGTTTTATTTACAGAGGAGAAGATTATTTACTACGGCTAAACGGGTTGGATATGTAGTAGTCATTGAATACATTCATATTATAAGTGTACCGTTCAATAAAATGATGCAGCTTTACATTACACATTAAGGATAATTGGACAAATTGGTTCTTTGGCTTTAGGAATTTGAGAATAGTCGTTCTATCTCTATGATATGAAACACATCACTCACCCGTACTACCATACTTGCACCTAATCAGTTATTTGACGGTCATTCTAAATAGTACACTAAACACTACTCGTTACTAATCTATTCTGACAATGACTACTGCATTTCATTGAAATGACATAAACTACTGTTTTCTGCTCATGGTTCTCAAATTTGTTAATCATTTCTCTTTCAATAATTTACTTTCCCATATAATGTCTACTACAAAAAGGGTTAGATATTATATAGTACATATATAATGTATGTTGTCTACTTATGTGCTACTATTGTATATAAGCTTTCCATGTAAACAACTATAAATGCTTAATATTTCATACAATTAAATGTATTTATTGTTAGACACGCGCTGAGCATCCTAACAATTAATTTCTACAATACAAATATAAAATGACATGACAAACACAAGATTGACACCACCGCTGTACTGTACACTGTACATAAAGGATTTATGTGTGTAAATAACACGCTTTAAAGGAAAGGGGCGACACGGGATTCGAGACATCGCACGGGCAATCCTTTTATTCCTTCCATACATTTATTTCAGAGTTCTGTTTACTGATTGCGTAATGTTATTAAGTTAAGTAGAAAGGAAATTATATGATTTGATTTTTGTTACTTATTGCAACATACCAAGCAAACATACATTTAATATTATTATGAGAGACAACATGAATATATGTTTGAGGACAACACTCAATTTTTGTGTCGGTGAGTTCGTATGCATTGATTATGTATAATTTTGCTATCATGCTAATTAAGCATTTGGATTAGTATATATTATACTTAATATTATTTATACAGATGGTAGGTCTTCATTTATATATTATGCAGATATTATGATACATATAGAGTACAGTACAGGGAAAGTATTACCACTGCACTGGGATTGCTTACTGTAAATGTATACGCGTATTATTACTTATCATATGACTTAACTACTGTATTTACACATGTAATGCAATAATGGAATACGAATAAGTAAAGCTAAGAACACACACACATAATACATATAATTTAGATACATCGTATGCTTTAATTGTGTCTCATGTCATTTTCATACTATATATACCATGACCGTACTGCTATGCTAACAGAACAGTTGTACAACGCGGTAGGTCTTTATCTGCACATAAGTAAAGCGCAAGCTATGCACACCAATGCAATGTTAGCTTAAGAGTTGAGACTGGAAAGAACAGTATTCAGAATGATACGTAGTAATGTAGTATTATTAGCCTGTTTAAAATGGATGGTATGATTATAGCTACTCTACATCGATAAGTGTACATTATGCTATGCATTACATTAGCATTTAATATAATAATAGAATTTAGTTTATGTAGTGACATTGCATTTGCATCAGAGAATTTTATATTCTGTGAGTTCAATTCATTGAATAGGAGTAGGTACAGTATATAATACTCTGCATGTACGTAAGGCACGAGTACGACCTGCGACCTAAAGCGTCCTCTTGCCTTCCCCCATGATAATGTATATGCTGGTTCAAATGACATGTTTAAATAATTACGTCGGGATTAGAATAGTAATTAATTTTTCCACTCATTAGCTGCAGTCTGGATAGAATGTGAAGTGAAACTATATCTCTAAGCTAGGAAGCCGAGTTGGACCAATGCCTAATTCTGTATTCAATTTATCTTTGTATGTATTGCGCATAATATGACTAGGTATTTTCTAGGAAAGTGAGTGAGTATTCTAAAGAGACTAATAACTAAACTAAAAGTGAAATAGGGAGTAGGAGACTGAGAAGAGTATTGTGCTCGTGCTCTATGGTACATATTGTTTAATAATATTTTTAGTTATAGTAAGTATCTGTTTACTGTTTAAGTTTAGTTAGTTCTTCACATGAAAAATGCTTAAAACTTTTGTGGAGTATTTTGTATTTTGCAGACTGGATGGGATTTTATGGGGAGAAAGAAAAAAAGCCTTTTCCTAATTCCCCTGTTTAAGGTATTTCCACATAAAAGTTTTAAGTAAAGGAAACACGCGTGCTGAAGTGAGTGGAATGGAATGAGTAGTGGTGGTATTATGTAAGTATAAATATGACATTATAATATTAATAGGTGGGTAAAGCACTGTATTTAAAGGAAAGCAGACATAACATACACAAATGAATGTGTGATGTGAGGAATGTGAGAAGCGTACAGTAAACAAGGGCTTAACCTGTAAACCATGGCCCCAAAACTGTCATAAAAAGAAGAATTTTACACTTGAGGGATCAATTATTGTGAATCTGAGTGGAATTGTTCTATGTGTTGGTGTGTGTACTGTATTTGCAACCAAGTTTAAATGAAGGGGAAATAGAGAAAGAGGCCAGACGCATTTATGTTGTAGCAACAATAGCTCCTCATATAGTAGTCGAAACTGAAACAAGGAAAATAAGTAAGCATTAGCAACTTTTCTCACTTAAGGCTTTTCCGTCCGTGTGTCAGTTTTGTGTTCAACAAATGAGTCCAAATTAAATGCAAAACTCTAACTAAGCCTATAAAGCATCCTCGCTTTTGCATATGCTTATCAGAAGACAGCCCACAAAAACATACTTATAATAAAGCCCAGCACGAGCAGGAATCTACAATCTACCTAGTGTACTGTACTTATAATATGCATATTATATTATAGGAGATACATAGAAAGAACTGCGTTCATAGATTGTACAGATAGAAAATACGCACGGAGAGAGAGAAAGAAAAGGATGGCACGTCATGCAGAAATCATATAACTATCATTGTGGATTCTATGCTAATGCTAATGGCACGGTCTATGAAGTGGGGAAAGGAAGGTAGCCTTTCTAAGCGTATAGTAGGTAGTAATGTGTGTAACTGACTGGGAATGAGTGTGTTGTGTGTGTAGGTACTACTTAATACTTACTAGGTGGATTACATATTATTTTAGGATGGAGATGGAATAAATACCTTCTTTATATCCTCTATGTGTGTAAATGAGTAAATGTATCATTTATAGAAGAAGCAAGCATGCATGTGTTCATGTCTACGACTTGTAAATCCCTTTTTGTCATCCGACTGCCTATTCTGTTGCTGTTTTCGTTCGTATATATGTATATACCTATTTACTATATACTTATGTTCATGCGTTAGCTTCAGTTTGAGTTTCAGTTGAGTTCGTCTTCCTTTGGCGTTCCTATGGCTCGTCTCCTCTCTCTGAACGAACCAAAAACAGTGAGTCTGTCGTATTTTAGTGTTAGCTCTTGTTTTAGTGTGAGGCTCTTTATGTATCAAATAATAATATGGAAACATATACTTATATGTTTTACTTGGAGGTTTGTACCTACTTACTACCTACTACCTACTACCTACCTACATGTACACTAAATAGATTTAATGCATAGCACATACGTCAGTTTTAGCTTGGCTTGGTTAGACTTGGTTCGGTTTAGGTTTGCTCCCGCCGTCCGTCCCGGCTTCCTCCTCCTACAGTTCTGTCCTGTGTACGTGTGCATTAATTATCTAAATTACACTTGGAATAAATCACTAATTTTATGACGCTTGCTCTACTCCGCTCAACTCTGGTAGACTAAGGTCTCCTCCACTCACTCACTCAGAACTATATACTTAATATCATATAGGTACCTTAGCGTAAAAAGATCTAATAGGGTTGACTTAACTTCTCTCGACTTATGCTACACTTATACACTTGCGTTAGCGAATTAGTATGTCCCGAATAAATATGCTTATACTTATAGTATATATCTACATAAATATGAATAAATTGGACTATGCAATGTGTATTTAAGTAGATATATGCTCCTCGTGTATGAAAGTAGGCATAATATGGAGAAAACGTCACAGAAATGATATGGAATTATAAATGTGGGGTTTGGATGCATTATAATACATCGGGGTATCCATTTTACCTTATGACTCTTTTCATGTCTTCTCTCCTATGGTGAATGTACATAATATTTAATGCTTATGTATTGCGTGGTTGGTTTAATGTGTATACTTATGCGGATAGATTATTAGTTGGCTGAACTGGATGTCCTACGCTTTGCTATCATCTCATTTTTAACTACAACTCCACATATACTCCCTAATGTACTCATTAGTCATTAGCTTACCAATATAGCTCACCTATATTATGCATTGACTATTGCAGCAAGGTATTCATTAGTTTTTTTCCAGTAAGTATCCTGTATTTATGATGAACCCTCGAGCCACAGCCTGCAAACCTCTACAGGAGAGGAGTGAATGAATGATTCTATGTAATTCCAACATCGAATCGACAAATGTTAAATGTACCTGACGCACAGAACAGTAGTCATTATGTGAATTCATAAATGATTGGATTTAGAAGCTACCCTTCTATATTTCTCGAGGCTCTCCCTACTTAATTTCTCGTAAAACTTTACAGCTTTTGTCTCAGCCAAGGTACACAACCTACAATCTACGTATATTGTATCTGTAACATAATATATGTATAATAGAAATTGACAATGTTAATTCATTTCCCATCAGAATAGTATTTATTGTTCTGCTTTTCGGTGTTCGGGGTAGATAGCTTTTTTATAACTTAACAATAAACCTTGGCTGGCTATACTTTCTGATAATTATTACTTGTTTCGATGCATAATAAGGATTTATTCCCTACCCAAGCTGTATATATAAGTACAATTATAACGATTTTATACTTCACTCAGCTTTTGTATCCTATAACATAAATTTTATGTCCTTTAATTTGTGACAATGGAAAAAAACTCATTTCCTCAAGAATACTTTAGGAAACTGGCGTGGAGTGGGCCGTTCTTTCACTAGTAGGTAGCTAAACTCTGAAGGTAAACCTAACGCTATCGGTACGGTGTTAATTAAAGCCATGTCTGTAATAGTTTAGTACTTTTAAAAATTCCAATGATTGATCCTAATGAAATTTATGAATACATAAATGTTACATGCTCCATTGTACTCTGTTGTACAAGTGAGGCTCAAGATTTTGTAATTACAATTTAGTTATAAGTATGTCCTGGGTGTAAGTCCACGCCACACCAGACCAAGCCAGAGCTTTTGCTTAATCAATGAAAGGAGTGTATTATGTATAAACTAAATTAGAAATTCTTTAGTGAAACAAGCAGTAATTTAGTAAGTGTTTTGTGGAGAACAGAAGAATATACCTTGAGAACGGGGAGCTATGTTATGTTATGTTATAGCAATAGCATTACAATGCAATGTCTTCATTGCCCCAATTTACTAATGAAATGGATAATAGAAAGTCAATAGTTTTGTTGTGTCACGCTTGAAAACTGAAAGACAGCCAGAGCAGACCAGGCCGGAGGAGCTGGTGCTATGCTTATTTATGTAGATGTATTATAAGGAGAAGAGACTAAGGGAGGACATGAAAAAAGAGGAAGAATGTTACTACTAAGAGAGATAGAGAGGAAGGCAAAACATAATTACATAAGTAGCACTAAGTCTGGAATAGATTTTCTTGTCTTGGAATGAACAGCAAAGCTAACGTTGCAGTTGTTCTTGTTATTATGCATTATGCTCAACTCTAACATACAATCTTCATAGTAATAAGTATATAGGGGAAAGGAGAGAAGTTCAGAGAAGAGGACGACAAGGAAGGCAGCATAAAGCAATGTCTGTGTAAATGTACATAGCATTATGTATATGAGAAAATCGTAGAAGTGAAATGTCTATGAAGTGCATAAGTAGGTATTCCTTATAATATAATGTAATACTTAATATAATAAGATAGGCAGAATGTATAGTCTTGTCTTGTATGTATGTAAGGTTAGTAAGTAAAGCCAAGCTGCAGGGGAAAGCATCGCATAATAATAATGAGTCGGAGTTAAGTTGGTGGAAGAGAAGCAAACCCGACCCAACCATTTATAACTCAAGCCACTGTCATTGCTCTGCATGTAATTAACAAAATTCTGTCTCACCGAATTCGGAGACAAACCCAGCCCAATATTTAAGTTAAGAAAGGATAGGAACCTAAAGGAAACCTGACTTGACTTGACTTGCCTAGACCAAGCCAAACCAAACCACCCTGTCTCAAGTTCACTACAGTTCACTTTACATTGAATTACTGGAAGCTAGCTGTCCCACAGTGTTTTCCTACACAAAATTCATTCCTATTAGTAACTATGTATTTACAAGGCTCAAATTATGCTACTCTAGGTCTACAAGGTACCCAAAACTTAACTGAATACATTTTACACACTAACAAAAAATTTGACTGCTCTCTTTTCTATCACTCTGAATGCTGAAATAATATATTGCCTTTTGCATTTGCATACTACATAAAGAAGTCAGAATATTAATATGTGTTTATAATAATGCTTTCTATGAATTATTTATGCAAATAAATAAAAGTACAAGACATAATCCTTCATTTAAAGTCAACAGGGCACTTAGCATTTAGAAATGAAAGCATGCAATGAACACAAAAGTACCCACTCATTCTCATCTCAAACAAATTAAACACTTCATTTATTTTATTTCGATCCAGTTCGTTGACAAGTTGTTTAAATATCCATTTCAATTTATGTAGACAAGTATAAAAGAGAGCAAAAAATAAATAATGAAAATAATGACTGTTAGTTAGAATAGAAAGGTTAGTTTCGTGATTGTTGTTGTGTTATGTTGCGTTGTGTGCGTTTACCTTATATGCCAGCCTCAGAATTGAATTGAACTGAACTATAGAAATGCAAGGGAATTTATTTAAGTGTAGATAGATATGTAGGGATTGTTCCTTTCAGTTCAGTTCAGGTGCAATAAAATTCATACTGTAATTCAGATAGATGGTTAATAAAACAAAAAACTGGGAGAGATGGTTTGGTTTGAAAAATCATTTGAAGTTGTATCTGTAGACTTACTTATAGTTATTTACAAGTTACAACTCCCCAGTCGCGCTTTGTTACAATAGCTACTAAACTTTGCCCACAAAAACTTGTTCCTTGTTCACGTGCAATAATAATAATATTGCGGTGAAAAAAATATGAATTTCTCTTTATTTCAACTTCAACCCTTGCGTTTGCCTGCTTTAATCATTTACATTTCATATGCTATAAACCAAACATAGAATTCCTATACAAATAACACATTACATTACGTGTCCAGTACATGCCAGGCCAGGCCAGTCCTCGACAAAGAGGAGAGCAGAACTCCATGCATTTGTAATATAAGTAATAATAACCCTGGGTTGTGTTACTTATGTTATGTTGTGTTATGAGCACTTTGTCTTTTATTCTCCTGCATAGGTATGTATGTAATGTATAATGTGTAGATTGAGATTGAGTGAGCTAGAGTCATCGTATACATAAAGGAAGGGATTCGCCTTTAGAAACTCATGAGCTAATGACAATTATTTAAAGTTATGAGGAAACAGAGGTAGTTCTTCATTTCATAGAGTTTACAAACAAACATAATACATATTCTACACACATATATACTTCACTATGTAATAAGACAAGAGTCCGGGTGTTGCTAATGCACTTCAATACAAAATGTTATTAGGGGATGTTTCTATCTGGTCGAGTCAGGTTAAGATATAATAAACGACTTTATGCGGCAATAGAACTGCTACCTCCATCCACTATAAATGCAGATGAGTAATGAATAATTCCAATGAAAACATTTTTAATAGCGCATAATGTAACCTAATCTACGTTTATATAACTTAAGTCATGGGAAACATTCTGAATGTGTTGAGATGGGCTTTTATGTGGATAAGGTACCTACCTGCCTTCGCCTTTACTACTACCACTACCTATCTACACCTATCTGTATAATACAATATTATTGTGTTTTGTGTTCCTCTCTTGCATTTCTTATGCAAATGGATAAATTGTTACGTATGTATGTATGTATTACATACATTATAGAGTATGTACATGTATTTTGGATGATGTTTCTTTGTTTGTTCGTATATCATAGTAAGTAGAACTGTGTGGCTGTGTGGTGTGGTGTCCATGTTAATATCATGTTACGGCGATATGATACGGAGTGAGCAGAGCAGACATTAGACAGTGAGACGGGACGGACGGAGCTCATTCTGAGAGTGAGTTTAAGTGTAGTGCAATGCATGAACTAATTACATATGAAAGTATTCTTTAGCCAACCACTACTGTCTGTCTGTAATAATGATATAGAATTTAGATATGATTTTATGTTAGACAGGTGGAACTGACATAAAGAAGAGGCTTGGCTTAGATATTATATTAAGTAGAGAACACAACAGATCTACTTAGATATCTAACTCACTTTACTTTACTTTAAGTACTTAGTGTGCTTTCCATGTATATTGTTCTGATGAATTTGAGCTGTGTGATTCAATATAATGTAAATGTGACTGTGGCATACAACTTGGCTCTCTCCATTTTCATTGCATAGCTAAGCTACGTATAATTTAGCTTAATAATAATAGTAAATTGTAAATTCAACGGGGCATAATGATGAGTAAATGTCTGCAGACATGGATACTTTGGATATTACAACTTACAACTACATTGATTTTATTTCTGTATCACGTAGTTGTACAATAGTGTAAAGACTAGACGGGCGATATTAAGAAGAAGAAGAATCATTTTCAGTTTATCTATCTGAATCTATGATGATGATATATAGGTAATAACATTTATTATGCTACGTTCCTTTGCATCATTAGGACTAAAGTGACTTTTAAAGCAGTTTATCTTCAGGTACATAGTTTGACTTGACTTGACTATTCCATTTACATACCTAATCGGGTATATTATGTAGTAACCGAGTAAAGCCGCACTGTGTTTGTCCTGTCCACACAATTTTACTATCTACTATCTACATTATGTAATCTATCTATGTACTATCATATAATGTCCTACTAATTTATTCCTAACTTATTTATATGCATACTTAATATAATAAAATCCTTTATGTTATGCATCCATCTATAGAAGTGCTAATACACAGAGAAGACATTTACCTTACTTTACTTTATGTATAGGTCTGTGCCTGTGAATACTAATATTACTTAAATATTGAGAAAGCAATTTGCGTCAAATAATTGGGTAGTAGTGTACTGTAATGTATGAATAGTTATAAGATATACTTGACTACATGATAATATACTACTACTTTAACTAATGTTATTCAACCCAACTCTTCTAAATAAATAGTAAGTATAGTATAAGGTAATATTATTATCTAAACTGAGATACTTAAATACTTATATATACTAAGACTACAGCTACGCGACGCAATAAAGTTGATAGTGTGTTTGTATGGTGTGATGTGATATTGTATAGGAAAGTAGGCAAAGGCAATAAGTCAAGAGAAAAGCAATAGCTAAATAATGGCTTATTGTTAGTACATAATTTCAATAATATGGTGATATGATAATAATACAACGTAGTAAAGCTACGCAACACTGACTGCCATACCATCCCATAGCACATCAAATAACAATACGATAATAATGGCATGAAATGATATGACTGAGAGAAAGACTCACTCCATTTAGCTTTAGCTGGTTAGATAGAACTTCATTTTGACTCTCCAATGCCTAGTTTAGCTTTAATACACTTTACTATTTACTTCATTGCTTATTACTATCCAAGGATATGTCAAGTGAAGGAATAGAATTAAAATCATAATGATGATGGTAATAATATGTCAAACCCATCGGATTAAAGGAATACAGAATAGTCAATTCAGCTCAGTGTTTGCCTTGACTATTGACTCTATTTTCATTTAGTACTACTATGTAGCATTACATAATACTTGTAATATCGTCTTGCATTATCATATTATTATCATTTCTTATACTTACATAATTTAACAGTCAATCCGCTATTAAATATTTATGGTGATACTGATATGTATCCCTTATATTAGATATACCTTCTTATAAATAACTTTTTGTTAGATAAGTGTAGATATATCTGTATGTAATATAACACCCGTCCGGTAAGCGGTAAACTGTTTGTGAATCATTATAATGCAGACATAATTATCATCGTTTATTATGATGATTCAGTATACGTTAAGTTGAATCTGTCTGCTTTTCTGTAACTCTGTAGTTTTTGTTCGCGTCATTGTTTTATAAAAGGAAAAATGTAGATGAACATTGTATAACAGTATATATACGTAATGGATATAATATATTTGTATAGAGTGATAGTTTCTACAACTTACTTAAGCTACATAGTAGGTAGTTATTTTATGGAGACGAAAAACATTAGATTACACGATTCGTAAATATGTACTCAACACGTTCTGTTGTGTATGCACGTAAGTAAAGAGAACACAAGAGAACAGGTAGACATATTCATAAAGGATGTAAAAAACTCATTCTCTGTTTTATCCTTTCACCTGCTATGCTATGGTAAGTACAATATCTATTGGGAATGCCAAGTCAAGTCAGGCTAAAGCAATGCCAAAACAAAGTAGTTAGACAAAGTCAAGTCTAGTGGTGCACAACATTGAAAATCAAATAGATGGGTTTACTAAGAAAATTATTCGGCATGATGATACCGTCTGTCTGCTCTGAGTGAACATAATAAATACTTAGTCCTGGATTATTCTATGCAGATAGATATATAGACACTATGTACCAGTATGCGTGTTTTGTTTGCAGAGGAATTTTTATGCTCATATAAAACAGCACATTAATATTAGGTATAACATTGTGATATGTCAGTGCACTTGAACTATTACTACTTATTAAGTAGTTTCTAGTATTCTTTTTCTATAAGTATTATATTATGTACATAGGTAATAGCATTATGTACGTTGTAAATGTTTTTAATGTAGTTACATTGCATTATTGGATGAATTTAATGTATGTAGCCAACCTAGGGACAGACATAATATAATTCATAAAGCTAATGGTATGAGCAAGATTGGTTTGGTCTGGTTTGGTCTGGTCTAGTAGAAGTCAAGTTGTTGTTTTAATGTTTATGGCGCAGGTAATGCAGTGGATCATTTTATGTAGGATTTGAATTGTTTTACTTATCTTTAGTGGGCAGAGATCTAAGAAGGTATCTGCAAATGGAGCTATGTACATGATGATACATCCATAGCTAAATTATGTGAGAAAAAGTTAATTCAATTTTATTCATATCTATACATAGGATATAGGATGTAATAGGCATAATCCTTTACTCATGCCTAGTGTTAAATAATAATATACCATACAAAATAAGTACAAGCTGCCTACACGTTCTGCGTCTCATATTAAGTAATAGGAACTCAAGAGTAGTTGGTAGTTTGTAGTAGCACCCGACTAGAAAGTAGTTTAGTTTAGATGAATTCAGTCTCAGTGCAGGCCATGGAGTGAGTGAGTTGAATGAAATGGTGGAGTTGGTTGGACCATTAAATTAGAATAGATATAAGTTAAGTAAGTGGTAAGGTAAAAGTAAGGTTGATGTTGTTAGTTATTAAGTATGTATGTAATGTGCGGATGATGGTTGGAGTAATATTATAGTTTATGGATAATAGTGATAGTCTATGGACAATTGTAAGTGCAGACGCGTTAAATAACTTTGAAGTACACATATACATATTAGATAGAGAGGGGTAATGTGGATTGTTGATTAGATAGGCTGGGTTTACTTTGGCTGTGAAAGACAGCCGGCGTCGGTGGCAGTGGAAGGAGTTCACATGGATTTTTATCGAAGTAATTAATGGCATTTAATGACTGGTTTAGAATTCAGTAAGAGGAACGGATAATTAAACCGAGTTTTTACTCTTTTCCTTCCCCAAGTCAAACCATAAAAAGCTCATAATACTAAAAATAAATTATCATGAAATTATATTCAAATCATAATGCGGAGCAATAGCAATTGCACTTCTGTAGGAGACCTAGACCAGGTAGGTATTTATGTCTGTTGAATTTATCAGATAGTGAAAGTAGTCCGTCTTGTCAGTAAAAAGCTTGTACTTTATTCTAAAGTTGAGATTAATTATCAAGCAGGCACTCAGGGGTTATTATGGCTTCAGTTTAGTGCTTCTGCTCCTTTTTAACTAAAGCCAAAGCCAAGTCAACTCAAGGGAAATGTGCCTTGATGGAAAATGGGAGTCTTTCCTCTTAAATTGCGTCCATCAAAAATTAGATCCTATGTTCATTAACTGACGCTCACTAGCTAACTTAACTCTATCTTAAGTAAGTAGTCCAATTCCGGATAGTCATAATAAAACATAAATAAAATCTGATTGGAACACTGAATGTAAAACAACGGGTAGTCCGTCTCATCACTATCCCTATCACATCAACTATATAAACCATAAGTATAACTTCTTCAGAATCAATTTACAATTTATGGCTTTGTTTCTTCTGTCGAGAAATAGAGTTAGAGTGTGGTATGCCTATGGTATGCTATGCATTTCATACCTAAGTAACTTAGCTAACAACTTAGAACGCAGAAGACTTAATAAATGCTCTAGACAGTCATATACCTCAGACGGAGGTACCTATGTCAGTCTCAGTAAAGTATAATAGTATTTCTACATATGGGCGGACAACAACGAAAAATAATAAGCTTTTTCATACAGACTAAAACTATATTTATTATCTAATGCGCACGTATGCATATTATGTTATGTATCTTAGGTATGGGAAGGCAGCTACATAATTTTTCTTATCCTTAGACATTCTACACCAATTTTCTCCTGCAAATTTAATTTCAATTATTATCATTCATTACCATCTATTATGTTTTATTTTCCAACATTAGTCTCCTGTTTTTGTCCCTTTATAAAAAGTAGGACAGCCAAACCAAGCCAGGCCCCCATAAAGAGAACTCGTGGGCAAATGTCACTATTAAACTGTGCACAATGTACACTTTACTGAAAATGATTAAGGCAAGTCTTGTACATAGGTAATAATTTCTCCAGTAAATAATAAAAGTCACCTCTGATGGTATGACTATGACTCTGGACAACTTAACTAATTTGCTTACTAAATGGATGCTAAATTATAGTACAATAAGTTGTCTTATCGTGAATGTGAATTAACCGACAATTTCTATTTGCATCTTCACGAATGTAGGGGATTAAACATGTGTTTAACAACTTGACTTGACTACGAGTCCCAATGAGTTAACAACTACGTAGAAACTGGAAACCTTTCCATTAAATTACTTATACATATACTGCATGGTTTACATTAAGCGTCATCGTACGGAAAATAGGTAAATGCAAAATACCTACAAGTCTGTAGTGCTATATGTATGTATGTATGTAACAGACAAAACAATATTAATACATCATTGCGAACAAGAACAGACAAATACGAATGTAAACTGTAAGCAGAGAAGTCAAGTATAAAGTAGAATTCAAGGGGAAAGGAGAATAATATGAAAATAGGGCTGGCTGGAGGAGAGCAGAGCGTCATCACGTAATCAGCTCTTGTTTCAGGGTATTATTATCATAATTGCTCATACTTATGCTCTCCTACTCTATCAAGCTCCTCTTACTTATTTACTACATTATGCACTTACCCTACGATTCCTAACCATGACTTGGAGTATTGTTAGATCTTGGTTTGTCCACAGTATTGTTAAAAGATTCATTGTCAGAAAACCAGGCAGCGTACGACATAACGTTATCTATGTACATATTATGTATACATATTAAACTTAAAACCGAAGAATCTTTCAATAAACAATTAAAACACATTACAATGGATCATATAAAGATACATTCATTTTATTCTAAAATTACCTAAATGCAACTACTATTAGCACAAGTTTATTAATAAACAGTTTTCAATTGATTGATCTGTACAGGAGCTGTTATTACAATTAAATTCATCAGAAAGTAATAAACGCCTCTAAATTATGTGGAGTATACCAGTAATTACAATTGATGCCCGTTTCGACCGTAATCTTTTAACAGTACATATATTTTAAGTAGGTACTTATTTTGTGAATTTGTTCTTACGATAAGTAGACAGTAGAAAAATATCTTGCTATGTGAATAAATAGAGATGAGAAGATGTGATGACTAAAGTATTATTGGGAAATGCTTGTATTATAAATGTGCGTCATCTCTACTAATATTCCTTATGAAAGAAAGTCAGCTTTATTTGGCATTATCTAACCTTATCTGGAGGAATCCTATGCAATAAATAATATATTTTAAGTGTAGGTATGCATAGGTAGATAAAGTAGATACTTATGCATTTTAGACTTAACATTAGTTCCCCTTCCAATGGTATACATATAAAATTATAAGAGGGGAGCAATCCGCAATACAATGGCTAAAGTTGCTTTTCCCTGCTCTCTTTTGCATTATTATTCTGTGTTAAATCCTATTTAGCTCCTACATAGAGGAATTAGATCATCATAGTTGCTAGTAAGTTGGTAATAGTAGTATGTAGTAGTTAGTAGCTTTAGTTAACTTAAGTTGAGATCCGAAAGTTTTCCTTTGGTTTACTTTGGCTTGACTTTGGCTGCTGCGATGTGGACGATGAGAGTTGACCTGAGTTGACTACTATAGTGTAGTGATAGGATAGTAAGTGGAAGCGGAGCCGATGTGATGGAGGAAAGGAACGTAAATGAATGAAAGATGATAATCATTCTCATTATTATAATGACATGCTTTCTCGGCTGGGGTTGACGTGACTGGGAACTGAAGTCGATGTGGAGTCAGAAATGGGAAATGGTCGAGGTCCAAGTCCAACCACTCGATTACAGTCCTCTTTCCTCTACTAGACTTGAACTAGAACTCGCTAGCTAGCTAACTTCACTACTATTAAATAGGACTAGATTGGATGGCATCGGATTCTATTATATGTAGGATTGATAGATCTGATGATGATGATGAGTGAGGATCAAGTAGGCTGGGAAATACTAACGTAACGTAAACGTAACCTAAGCTATGCATAATAGTATGTAAGTAGTTAAGTCTAATCGTAGTAAATATGCATTCACATTATTCTATGTGGATATATCAGGCAGAATCTGTTTACAAAGCTTTAGCAAGTATTTATGTCGAAGACACATTGGACCACAAAGTACAAAGGCCAGTGATTCTCTACTAAGGCTATAGGTAACATAATTTGTGGTATAATTTATTCCAAGCTTCTTTTTAACATAAGGCAAAGCTTATACCTACCTATATCATCATGCATTTTTTAAGTTAACATATTAATAAAAGAAAGTAACTAATTACAATATGGTTTTTTTTTTGTGTTTCAGGTACGTATATTTTGTCCTGTCACTTTTTGTTCTACAGTACGGTAAAGTACAAATCTGCTTTAACAATTACTTCTCCTACTGTTTATTTGTGCGCTTTATTGAATGATTCTCATATTATCATACATGATCATACACTTTTTGCAAAAGTTAACACATAGCTATAGGTAGGTACTAGCATTTGGAAAGATATGAAGCTTTTTCGCTAAAACGTTTGCACCTACTTTTGTCATCAGTAAGTTCTGGCAGACAGTAGAGTTCTGGAATCTTTTGAAGATTTTGGCAATGAATGCTGCCCTAGTATAATATTCAAAACATTTAAGACGCTGAAACCCTTATAGCAAAAATACTTTGCATAAATAATGGCAACAAATTATTTTTCAACTTTGCGGTCAATGGCTTATACTTAAGTTTTTGCGAATAGCGAAAAGAATTGGAATTGGAGCTCGTGTCTTTGAACATGGGTTAGTATGTTTAGTGACTGATTGGTCATATGTGCCTAGGACAAATATACCTATAAGATTAAATGTAATAGAGCTAATATAGTAATAGTTGGAACTTTCGGTTGAGTTTAGTTCAGTGTAGGTATCGTGACGTAATGAAAGAGTTAGAAAAGCAGATAGATTTGCTTTCATTCTACTTAAATAACTTGGCTTTGGCTCCATCATCTCATGGATTTGATTTGATGAGGATTTTATGCCTAATATCAGCTTCAATGAAGTCTACTGGCTTGGTTTGGTTTGGCTAAACTAAAGCAAAGCTAGTAACTAAACCATTTACCATAGGCATAAGTATATAAGCTATGTAGCTCACTTTATTTGTCTGTCTATGTGTACCTTGACTTTGGCTTGGTTTGGTGTGCAGTTCACTTCAGTTCGGTAGTGTTGTGATGATCCAACAAAGTGAGTGAGTGAGAAGAGATGAGACTGAGATGAGATGCTTAGTAGTATAAGAGCAAGAGCAAGTAGACTCATCAGAGCAACTTTCCAGCGAAGGTAAACGAGCAAATGTCTATTAGTATTGGTTTAGGGCTGAACCTCAATCAAATTGCTGACTTTGAGTTGAGTTATGTTTTATTCACCTATAGCTGATGTTTTATATCTAAAGATAAGTTTTTATCCTTTCTTTTCTCTTTGAGTACTTAAGTAGCAGGCGGGCAGAGCAGACACAGTCTGCTTGCTTACTTGCTCTCTTAAATATCTTTTATGTTATTATGTTATGCTCAATTCAATGTTCGTTACTACAATACTTGAATCCTTGAATCTTTTGAATCTACTTATTCAGAGCAAGAAGCTACATACATATTAATTCATCTCATTCTCCTCTAATATTATTGCATGTAGTAGTAGAGTAGTTAATAGAGATTGCATCTGATATACAACATTCAACTCCAACAAAGTCTAGTCCAGTTCAATCTGTTCATGTTCTTTCTGCTGCCTACTGTTTTATCAAAACTGACTTGACTCGACTAACTCAAATGAAATTATTATTATTACCGCCATCATTCATTTTCATCATTCCTGGTCACCATCACCATTTCAGTTTCTAATATCTCGAGAAATCAATGCTAAATAATAGCTTCATCATTTACAAAAGCAATAATGTGGAAACGGTGATTGAACACTCCAAAGAAACATTCTGTCTGTCTGCATACAGCTCTTATTAACACAAAACAACCCACTAAATGCGTTGCATATGGTATATTTAAGATAAAATGACGCAAGTGTGTCGTATAAATCCAGACATTTTATTCATTTCAGTTTATAAGTCATAGGCCAGGAATGCTACCAGGCTATAAGTACCGTCATGCACAAAATTGTAAGTTATTGCAATTTTTAAGTACTTTTGCGGAATTATTTAATATTAAAGTCTACTAAAAGTTTTACCTACAAAAAGTTTCTACTCTAGTATAGATCCCGAAGAATAATCTTTTGCAATCCCTACAATAAAATGACATTATACTACGACTGTTTACTTAGAAATATTTGTTACAGAGGTAATACATAAATGTTTTAGAAAGGGTCTGGTCTTCCTGCCTGATAGGCCGTATTGCCTGAAACATATGTATTATATCAAGGTGTGCTTTTTGTGTACGAAAGTTTGCTAAACGATTAGCAACGGAATTAATCACACTTTATATGCTGTAAACTGTAATTTTTGAAAATTTTCTTTCACTTGAAGGCATTCAAGGCAAGTGTGTGTTTATTGATCAATAGCTTAGCAGAAGCAAATATGACAATTACCGGCCAATTTAGTGCGATACTTTATACGTAATTAATGCCTTTAAATCATTACTCTGTACTGATTAAATCTTGAAGTCAGAAGTGGACTGAGAACTGAACTGGAAGGACAAATGAAATGTGTGTACAATTAGCTTTAGATTTACAATACAGGCAAAGAAATGCCTGGCATGTTATGTTAGTATGTATTCGTTCCAGAAGAGATCAAACTCAACTCTAGCCCTACTCAAGTCAGCTACTTAGAGCAAACCAAGCCACGTACTATTCCCATTCATTCCACTTACCACTTAGAGTAGTAGATGCATGAATGTCGATAAATATTGCATATAATAACATGCTAATCTGTTCACAAACCTTTCCCTGTCATATGCTTACGATTAGTATTAATACCTACACTACTACTACACACGTCTAGATAAATATATCTACGCTATGCTACATGAATTTATCCACGGTCACGGTTCTTAAAGGATAGAAATCAACTGAGTGACTGGCTAATAATATTGAATAATTCAAGTCAAGCTCTATATTCATAAGTTCTTCTTAAACTACATTATATGCTGTCACTGTCCTTAAGTTATTTAGTAGTTCCACTATGGGTACATAAATAAACTTCTGGGCCTACACCTACAATGCTAAATAAACCTACATCTGTCATAAATTTTGCTTGGAGAGTTGGAGATATTAATCAGTAGTAAAAATTGAAATACACAAGAAAAAATTGCTCATGAGCCTGGCATAAATTATCCATACGCAAAGTAATGAGTTATAGGAGCCGCAAAAATATTATCTAATACCTCCCACTGAAACCTAAAGATAGTTGATAGCATACCTTTCCAGGTTTCTTATATATATATATGATAATAAAAGTTATTGCTATATAAAGTGTCTAGGGAAATTTTCAAGAGAAAAATGTTGCTCTGGTATTTGTTCACCTTACTTTATGTAGTCCGCCTGGAGTCCTTTCTTTTTATAATCCAAACTAACTAAAATAAGTATGTAGCATAAATAGGTACCATAGCGCAATAATAATACTCTTATTATGAACAAGAAGCATGCAGTATGAAATAATGAAAGCCAAATGAGCTAGGAAAGTCAAGTAGTTGAGAAAAGAATAATATTTCATAATTTCTAATACACTTAGAACACGATGCTATTTTGCTTTGCTATAATAGTACTTACTGACTGTATAATACTAAACAAGGTAAACATTACATAAACATAAAGTGAACATTGTATTAGTAATATAGTTAGTTAGGAGATTAGTAGCGTACATAAATACACACAGTAGTTTTAATATCTTTCGTGATAGCATTCATAAACATTTTTACTATAGCTGATAGCATGCAAAGTAGGAACTTAAGAACTTCTTGGTAGTAAGTAACTAACATAAGTAAGCAAGAGAAAGAAAAGAACAGTTTTGCTAAACTGCTACATAAATAGTAACCATCAGAAAAGTGAAATGAGGTTGAAGTTCGCTCCAGCAAATTCTTAAGCCACTTTTTCAGCAATGTCTATTATGAAATGAGTGTTTAGTATGTAATGTAAGCTATGCACACTACACACGTTGTGTGGTTTGGTTCATTTCTTGCTAAGTAAGAAAAGTCTGCACATAATTCTAATTCTACATTGCTTGTGACTAATAAAAGTGGATGGAGTGTTATGTGGTAAGTTACCTTGCCTAAGCTTTGGGAATCATTAGAAAATACATTGCATTAGGTAGGTAAGGTAAGTATAATATAAAATTCTGTCTAAGCCCCAACTTATTGTTATTTAGTTAGGGAATAAGTCAGCAGAACAGAATGAGAATGAAGTTCTTCCATTCTTTAATAATAATATTTCACTATTTTCACTGGGTTCTAGTTTAGCTCGCTGTTTTACTAATGTAATGTAATATAATATATTTTCTGGCATTTCAAAAGATATAAATGTATCTACTAGGGAAATAGTGTGAGTGTGGTGTGATAGAATATAAATTTGGTCTGTAGCTTAGCTAAGCATAACTGTTCTGCTAGTTTATGTATTAATGTGTGTATACGAGCCGTCATTCTCGTCTCGTGTGTTTGAGCATAATTCATAGGATAGCCTATAATTTAGACTCATAAAATAAATCATTATTAAATTGGAACGGGGAAATCGGCTATAAATAGTTGGCCATGTTGACATAATCTATTTTATTGAGGAGTGCCATTGGTCCGCTCCCTTTATACTTCAAGACTCCATTATGATTATATGACTAATAATATTCTCTTCTCTTACTCTTTGGGTGAAATAAATGCTTTGCATTACATTGCATTGCATTGCTCTTCCAGCTAAGTTTCCATTCCAGTCATTTCGGAACAACACTACTTTAATACTAAAGTAACTCCTTGGTTTGGTTTGGTTTCTGCATTATTAGTATATTTTAGCTAGTGTAAGCAGTGTAGTGTACTTTTAATAGTGCAGCATTTCTTATTATATCACTACTTAGAGAGTTTTGGGGGGCTATTATAGGTAAGTTAATGTATTTAGTAGTATTAGTAGGTATATACTAAGTTAAGCATGCAAAACTTAAACTACTTAATAGGAATACTAAACTGTTAGCTCAAAGTCTCCTCAGTGTGTTGTAATAATGTAATGTCCCAAGTTGAGTTGATGATGAGAAGGAGAGAGAGAGCGATGAAGTTGATGATGATGAGTCCCCTTGTGCCTTCCTTCACACATCCATATCATCATAAACTATAATAATAAACCATATTATAATTATTACACAAGAAGGTGAGACCTGTGCTGTGCCTTGCCTTGCCTGCTTGCCTTCCCTAGGATTGAGGCTTAGCTATCCAATGTAGTAAACTAACTCTTACATTTACATTATACATTTATACAGATAGTTACTCAAGAACTAACTGCCAAAGGGAAAAGCGAGCATAACATGAAATGCTGAGACCTCCTACGTTTACATTAAAGTCAACTCAACTCAACTCAACTAGCCGTCCAGAACTTGACTCAAATCAGTCAAATTATATTGCCTTGGTTGCTGCCCCACCCTTTGGCTTGGCCAAACGAAAACCAAACCAAGCCAAACCAGCTACAGCTCCCATTCCATACCTTTCTGTACATATTACACTTACACTTATACATTCAATCTGAAGCAACTAACTCTTCTGACTCTCATTCCGTGAGATCATCCTTCAAATAAGCACATTTATTAAAGTTACCGGCTCGAGCACCTTTCCATCAACTTTTCACAATTTCTTGTCTTTGTTAATGAGATCTTGGCTCGGCTTGCCCTTTTGCTTCTACTACCTACTATTTACAAGGAAAGGTGTAAATATGCAAATGGTTCGTCCCTCAGTTTACATATATGTAATAGTTAACTAGGTATTAGCTAACTAAATATCTATCCTTATTACGAACTAATATTTATGAAGCGTGAACACAACATGAATTCAGTCGAACTAAATTTATTTACCTTACACTAGTTACACCTTATATTCAGTGCAGTACACTAATATTATTTGAGAAACGACTGTATCTACATATCTACATATCTACATGCATGGCTAATTGTAAGTGTTATTGCCAAATTAGTTTATAACTCAACTAAAATTAGTTGACCTGCTACATTTAAATTACTTTATGTAAGCTAAAGCTGCAGCTAGTTCTAGACTTATGAACTTTGATATTAATTTTTAGTAGGTATATCCTATTCTGTTCATTTATGTATAGGTACCTATATAATATCTATATAACTTAAGTAGGTACAATAAAAGTTATGAATCTGTCCCAAAGTATAAATAGTTTATAGACTGTCTAAGGCATAAAAAGTATATTAAATAATGCGCATATCCCACCTACTCCCAAGAATTAGCGTTATAACAACTTATAACACTTTCTAACAGCCTTTGCTATTAGAAAGTATTAAAACTTTTTGCAAAACTATGAATATTTTTACCATTTAGAATGTGTCAGGCCAAGCCAAGGCAGGCGTTGCTTGCTAGTAAAATCGTGACAGTATTAAGCAATATCATTAAACATTTTTATGCTAAAGTAAAGCTTCTAAATTGACAATTGACATTCACATGCCTCTTCCCTACTCCCTCATAGAGATAACAGGCATTAATGCACAACGGATATGGCAAGGATAAACTGCTAGGACTACCTAATAAATACTGTGTCGTGTACTGTAGTGCAGTGTAAGTGTGTGGTACAGAACTGTACCCTTCCCTTGTGTATTGTATACCTTATGTAACTGCGTATGTACAAATTCACTCTTATTAGCTAAACTTAAGCTACATACTACATAGCTGATAAAAGTAAGCAAATAAGTGCATATAGTAGAAGGGTGATGTAATGTAATGCATTTAAGTATATATGAAATATCTACTAGGAGCATTAAAGTACTTACGGGTGATTATATGTAGTACGTGAAGTTAGCATAAGTAATGAGGACATCCACTCTTTAGTTTAGAATGTCTAGTTAGGTTGCTTGCGCACTTATAATATATCTACTGCTAAGATCCATGGATTATAATACTGAGAGCAACTGCTAATTATAGGTTGGAGGAATTCCAACATTCAATCTATTGTGTGCTAAGCATGCAATATAATTATTCGAACGAGCACATTTTGCATAATAAGTAAGCACATACGTTTAGTTTTGCTTACATTAGCTGTAATACTAGTTAGTAGAAACGTATGCTCTATGTGTACCTTATGTACTTTACTTGCTTTAGTTTGAATCTATGTATTACAGCACACCATGGAGGGCAATTATAGATTTCGTGGCTATATTATGTTCCTATTTAGTTTGTCAGGCGGCTCAAAGTTGTTTTACCATAGATATTAAAAGTAAACTACATGATAGCCTAGCTTAATGTTAATAATATACATAAATACATACCTTACCTACATAAATAGTTACTATTAGATTCAGGCGTGGTATACTATAACTATAGTGTGCTATATACTTTCCTTTCCTCTTCTGTCTTATCATGCCCTTACATTACATTAAGCAGTCAATACATTTTCCTTTATTACATATGCATGGTTTTGTCCCAGCTACATATACTTACCTTTACTTTTCTATTTAATGTTTTTCTTGCCAAGGCAAAATTCGGCTTTTCTCTATTCTTTTATTTTACAGTAGAGTAGTGACCTAACAAACAAGGCACCTACCTAAGAAGGTGTGTTCCTCACATGAACGTAACTCTTCGCTTAGTGAATTTATTATTTTACACTTTACATTTTACATGCTCGCTCCTATTCTTGTAATATGCGTTGGTGTTAAATTAAAAATGTGCATGTTAAAACCACAGCCCAAAGGAGACCAGACATATTAAAATTGCTAATAACATTAAGGATATACTTATCTGGTCAGGTCTACATGGGTGCATGCATTCATGCATACTTACAGCAATTATTCTTTTAAAAATGTAGAAAATTCATGTACAAATAGGTATAGCTACATACTAAAACCTAAATGAGTGACATGTCAAGTTGAGTACTAATCGTAAGTGAAATACGTACCTGGTTGTATTTGTACATGCAATCTGAGGCACGGGGAGAGAAGAAATAAATGAATATATCGAGCTAACGTAAGCTATCATGTCATATCATTAAATTAAATACTTACGTAGGTATGCATGTATGTATGTACCCCGAAATACCTTTTACTGTTAAACTATTGTATTGTCTTGTCGTAGACGCGTGCAGAAATGGTCAAACAAAGAAAATGTATCATTCATGCATATCTAAATGGTAAATAGACGTAATTCTGAAGTGTGATTACAATGAAATGAAAGGTAGTAGTTAAAATAAAAATAGGGGATCCAAGAGGTGTACATTAGTATATATATACTACTTTAGGTACCTACTACCTACTACCTACTGTTAAGCATTCTGTATGCGGTTTTGTGTTTTGTGTACTACGGTAGGCAGTAGGGCGTCCTTTTTTCTCCCGAACATATGTAATGTGACTTGTATATAATAATGTAATGCAAATGTTAACCGATGCAACGAAATGTACCGTACGTCCTACCCATAGGCAAGACAAGAGCAAGTTAGACCTGGATTGGATTGGATTGGACTCCCTGACTTTCCAAAGCCAAAGCCAAAGCTACAGCTCCATATTAAAGTATAGATATCAGTATAAGGGAAAAGCAGTTCAGATCAGAAGCAGTAGTAGTAGCAGAAGCGTGGTAATGGTAGTAATAATACTAAATCTAATAATACACGCCGTGATTCCCCAGGAAGCTGTTATCCCGAAACAAACTTGGAGAATTCGACGAAATCAATTCATTGATACTTAGAAATAGGCATACATATGTAGTACAGTAGCACTGTACAGTACTGTAATAGTATAAACTAAACTACAGGGAGGCAAATAGGCCAAACGAATCGTTTAAACGCACTTTAGTTACTAATGCTACTTATGCAAATCCCAGTTGCTCATTCATAACATATCTATCCACTAACTACAAATAGGATACGTGAACACTGGCTACTCAAATGAAACTGAAATCAAATTTAGCTAATGTTATGTTCTGTTGTGTGTGAGAGTAAAGTAAAGTAAAATAAGGTTCGTCCTAGGTATCATATACTTGCTAACTATATTCAATACAATTCAACCCCAGATATCTTTAGCATTATGCTAAAGCAGCAGTATTGGTAAGTGTAAGTATGTAATTCGGTTATATAATGCAATTGTAATAAACGTAGGTATTAAGTACGTATATAAGAATTATACTCAAGAGCAATATTGTCCATACATTCCTGTTACGTTCCCTAATAATATCATCATAATGTATAAACTTGGCTAACGTAACATAACGTAGTAAAGTAATAGTTTAGTGCTCTAATAATATTAAAGTGTTTCTTCCCTCGTCAACAACCTTCCTTCCTTGTTCACTTACTCACTGCACTGGGTCCATTCGAACGGAAAATTTCATATGGGGAATGCCTGAATGGTGTTGACCTCAAGTGGGGGATTTCTCGCTGAATTTCATCCTTTATTACAATTGAGATGAATTGGGTTCGCATCGGAAGCTCGTGCATGGGCTCTTTCCTTCCGAATTATATTATGCTAAGCTGGAGATGAGAAGTCTTACAGTTGTGAAATAAATACGAAACGGTCCACTCATAATAATATTCTAAATTCCCCAGCCAATTACATTTTATTGATATATATTATACCGGATTAAGTATGAGTCTAGGTAGGATTCTAGGACTTCTCAAATATGAAATATCTGTAGAAGCACTAATAAAGTATTATTTTAGTTTATAACGTAGCTCCAAGCTTAACTGGAGTCATTTAAGTTAACATTTAATATGGGCACCTCTACAAATGTACGGTGTTTCTGTAACCATTTAGTAGTAAATCTCTGCAGTAGAATGATGAATTTGTAAAATGTAAAATGTAATTGTTTTATTGTCACAACTTTGTTCAATAATACTCTGGGTATCACTGGTTTCCAACAAAGGACAGGACGATTTTTTATTTTATTTTTCTATTACTTTTTTAGGCGAAAGCGGCGGTTTAGTGCTCTTTTAGAATTCAATCTACTTCCACCAAGGATTTAGCAATTACCTGAAGCTGCTGGATTTATCTATTTTAAGCGTAATTTAGGATTTCACACAACATTTATTGGGATGAGAAACTATTTCAATAGTTTCTCATCCCAATAAATGTTGTGTGGAATTGTTTTCTTATTAATTAGGGTGAACAAATGTTACAATTTAGTTTTCTTTGTCATTTAACCAAGTGGACCTTAATGCATTCTTACATGTTGGTATAATAGGAAATTGATTGCTAATGCTTATTTTTTTAATTAATTTCGTAATGTACAATTTAAACATTATACGATTATGGTTATGAGAATACAAACGATATTTTGCAGATTACCTGACATGAGACAATTTAAGTGTACTATTTAGTACTTACATTGCCAATGTTAGTGTGAAATAAAAAAGTTAATTTGTACAATGACTTATTAGAAAAGTGCAGACTGTTGTGTCCATTCTGATTTGTTAGCTGTTGTGTATCACACAAAAGTTTGTAAGTGTATCTTTTAAGGTTTAGTAAGCCCCGTCGTATCTGTATGACTAGATGCTTTGCTGTCTGTATTAGTAGGACAGGACAGAAGTGAGTTAAGGCAAGCCAAGGGTAAGGTTCTCTTCACTTCACAGTTGTAAATGTCAACAAGCCTATTTTTGGCAAGGAAACAACTCGTTTGTAGCCAAAGCTAAAGCAGGGAAAGTACTAAGCACACTACAGACTACAACTACATGTACCATTTGAGTGGAAAAGGTTTGGAAAAGTTTTTGAAGCGAGATGCGAGCGAGAGCTGGAGCTTACGCTGGGCAACTCAACCAAGGCAAAGCAAGTGAACGAGAGAAGTTATGAGAGTTCTAATCTGTGGGATGAATTGTTTCAAGGCTTCCTCCGTTCTTTACTGTATTTCTAATGATAATAGAGAGACAGAGCTTTCTCGCACCATATCATCTCTTATTTTCCCTATGTACGTATTATTTAGGTATACTATACAATATAAAGGACAGAGGGGCAAGTAGCAAGTAGTAGGTAGTTTGCACAGCTAAATGCTCAATTTCGTTTCGTTTTCTTCTTTCCATCTAGTTTTTCCTAGCAGTAGTATCCATAGCATGGGAGACATGAGATGAAAATAGAGTAAGTAAGCAAAAGTCTACTAAAGAAGAGAAGGATGAGACTGAGACAGAAAGAGGGTCTACTCTATACTATATCTGTATATAAGCAGGTGGTCTGGTCTGGTTTGGTCTGTTTGAACGATTTGTTACGTTTATATTTGTATTGGGTTGGGACACCCTATTATATGGAATATCTAATATACGTAGTTGAGATAAAATAATAGGAATTCTAGGTAGAAAGTGAAATGAGTAAGTAAAAGCTAAGTTACATAAATAACGTGCTATGTGTAGGTGTCTATGTACTATTTGGTAGTGTGGTTATGTGTGCAGAAATAGCTTAGGTAGGTTAATATCTTATATAAGAAGTATTTATATAAAAGTAGAAAGAGAATTAGTGCAATGGAAAAGTGTATTGTATAACTTATGTAACATGAACGTAAAGTAACGTAACATAACGTTGCGTTTTACGTAGTTAGATAGATAGGAAAGGAGAATCCTATAGGAAATAGCTTGGCTAGCAAGCAATGTTAGTAAGTAAGCGGTGTAAGTGTTGGCTTGTCTCGGCTCGGTTGGCGTTGGTTGGCTTTGGCTTTTGTGAAGTTGAAGTTGTTGAGGGAAAGTTTATGAGGCAAGTAGTTTTCCGTTGAAGCAAAAATGAAGAGGATTATTTTCGTTATAATATTGGATTTCAGCATAATTTTAGGGCCGACGCGTAAATAAATTAAGCCCTTAATTTTAATTTCTAACGAGCAGTGCCCAATTATTGGATTAATGCAAATTACCTACGGGCTGTAATCAGAATTCGTTGATTAATATGTAAATTAATAAGATTACATGATGCAAAGCAATGCTAATTTATATCCAACTTTACTCTCCTTTCCCTACTTGACCCTTCCAGTTTTCCTTTCCTCTCTCTTCTCTTCTTCTCCCGTCTACAGTCTACATTCTACATTAAATAGACTAAAGTCTCTCTCGCTAAAGCTAAAGCAGTCTCGTTCTCGTTTCTCTTCTCCTCTTCCTATCCTACTATGTTATCATTATTACACTTCTGCTGGCTCGGCTTGTCTCTTTATATATTATGTACTTATAAGCACATCCTAACTAGAACAGCCTTACATAGTTCATATACAATTCTAATAGGAAAGTACCTTAACGCTTTACCCTATCTATTTGTACACTTTGTCTCATGTATATACATGTACATCCTATACTTTACACTTCAGTTGAAAGTTTAGTTACCTAACGTAACCAAACCATATATTTACAGATATGTACAAATATAATATCTATTCATCTGACTCTTCTAATTCTGCTCTGGTTTATTTTATATATGTTGGGCTCCCTTCTCTCTTTCCTTTCAAATGTCTGTCTCTCTTTTACATAGGCTAACTATATCAACTTAATTCTAAATGGGCACTGGCATGGTACCACTAATATTTTCCTTATACCACTTGACTAGTTTTAAGTGGGTAACACATATTATTATTTCCTTCCTTCCTCCTTGTCTTTCTAATGTTCCTTCTTCCTTTTTGGTATTATACAGTATGTATGTATCTGTCTCCTTGTATGTTTTCTATATGTACACAAGACAGTGGAGTTTCCCATGCTTGTCTTCCCTCAGTCTCAACTCAAGTCTCAAGCTTCCCTAAAATCTACATCTCATCTCATCTCTTCAGCATATCATTTATCCAAAACTCAAATCTAGGTTCATTTTACTTCCCCTGAATTGGCTTGGCTTGGTTTGGCCTGGACTTCTCTCTCTTGTGTAGTGTCGGAAAGTTTCTACTTCTTACTTACATTACTGCGTTTTGTTAGCTGGAATCTTTCATTATATAGAATACACATACAACAGGAATAAATAGGTACATAGAGTTATGTAGGAACATTACAGTATATATTTAAAACGTGGTCTGCTCTGGCCTTTGCCTTCATTGTATGTATTTAATATTATAAAGTTGTGTTGTCCTGTAGTGTAGTGTAGTGTATGTAAGTATTAAGCATACGTATTCTTCCCTGTTCTGTTTAAGTTTTGTATGTATACAGAGAGTAGAGAAGAGAATCCACATCCGCCTTCTAGACAAACAATACAAACACCATACCACTACAATCTCCTTGAAATCTACATTTCCCAATCCGGATCTTAACGCCTGCTCTCCTAAGTAATTCTAGCTTCTTCCACCTCTTCCTTCAAAATTCATATTCTGTGTAAGAATGTCGACTCTTCTCTGTAAATATCGTTTCTAGTATTATGTGAGTCGAGTTTTCTCTTTTGTGCCCACAGCAGAGCACAAGCACAGTGATCCTACAATTTTCAAGATGAACACTGAACAACACAAAATGTAGTATTACTATTCCAAACACAAGCTTTTGTCTTTCCATCTACATAAAACACATTAGAATCTAATAGATACAAAATATAGCTACCTACATATGTAAATAGTAAATGCAGAACTATCCTAACTATACTCATAATACTGCAAACAATTCAAGAAAGTCTAATATTATATAACATAAATGTAAATACATAGTTTAATATATTTCGTCTGTTATTATGTTTTGAGAGAGAAGAAGGATAAAATAAGGATGGTTTGATTAGCTAGGCATTAGCCGTCCTATCTCATAGAATCTAAACTCTATATAACAAGTTATGCGTACTTAAACTTAAATAGATGTGCTAAGCAAACTATATAACTCTTAACTTATTAGATTTGCCTTGCGGGTCAATTTGTCTCTCTGGTTTCAATTTATTTTCGAGATTATCAAAATCAATATGCAAAAGCTAAATTAAATAACACTGGCTCTCCTCCGGCGTAAACTAAATAATGCTGGAATTAAATCTCTAGCACTAAGGCAAAAGCAATGTAATACACACAACAAGTACAAGGTGGTGGAGACGAGATCCTGCTATTACTCAAACTACATACAACGCACTTGAGAAATAATTAGTACTCAGGTCATCACATCACGATTTCTATTTTCACCGACCGACACAGTCAATTATTAAAGGCCCACCTTTAATTAGGTTAGTCTTTGAAACATTTGAAGCCCAAACTGGTTTCTGTGCATATGATTAGCATGGATATTACTTATGCTATTATATACTACGTATAGTGTATAGGGATATGGAAATAAAAATGTGGAGGAAATCATGTCATGTGAAAAATCAAATAGCTCACCAATCAAATTACCAAACCATCCTGTGTAGTGACTAAATACATAAGGTTAACGCATAGGTAGTAAAACTTGTCTAGTTTATCGTATCGTTAGTTATGCGATGAGTCGTATGGCATGGCAGCCCAAATGACTCTAACGAAAAAATGATAAATTGGCTCGAATAGAATCTATATTTAACCCGAATTATAAACTAAGGAAAAAACAAGTATGTAGCTATGAAGCGAAAAATTAGGGTGCATACATTACATCTCGTATTATAACTGTCTCCTCTACTATGTTTAGTAGCTCCTACTATGTGGATCCTGCTCTTTCACGTCTTTTAACCCATCGCCTCAGTTTAGTTTAACATTAAGTACATAAGGATGATGACGGGGCTCGTTTACTCTAAAATTATTGCCCGCACTATTACATTAGTACGTACGTATGATATGATTATGTGTTCAGTCAACAGTTTTCAGAACATAATGTAGTAAAATGCAAAGCTAGCACTACAACACAACTCAACGCACAAGCTTTCTTCCTTCCTTCCTTATTATTAATTTTTTACTGTTATTGTGAAGTGTAAAGTAAAAGAATTTTTTAAAACCTATTAGTGAATAAATTACGTTACGATACATTAGGAATGTGCAGTGTGTGGAAATATTTCATTGCTTCGATTCAATTTGAAGCGCATTTTTTTGTTGATGTTGATACTGTCCTGTCAAATTATGTTGCTGTGAGTTTGTGAGTCGACTGGGCTAAGCTGATAGAGTAATGTAAAATGTAATGTCAAATTATATGCTTATGTACATTCTGGATAACCGATCAGAAATGTTCTGCTAAAAATTGGCACATTTTTCTGCACAAAATTTTCGTCAGAATGCATCAGTAAAACTAAAGTTTACATTCTGTCGGATGGGATTCTTTCTGTCGACTTCAACAAACAAGAGCATAAGTGGATTATTACTGTGTACAAAAAATGTGAATTTTCTATTAACCGTTTGTGCAGAATTCTGTAAAAAAATCCATTCGGGTGCTGCAATGTACTGTTTCACATAAAAAGTATTACATTACATACATTAGGTACTAACTTAAGCTAATAGGAAGCTATTTAGGATAATAAGTATAAAGAATATGTAATTCAGAATCATTGAAGCGAAGACTTTTGAGGTTTTGTATTGTACTCTGTTGTTCCACAGAAAAATTCCATGGTTGCTTGAGTTTTATTGGAACATATTTGATGGTTAGTGTAATGCTTTACTACTGAAATTGGATTGCACTTTGAAGTAACTAGTATGGAATACATGCCTACATTACACTTACACTAGCGACAAGTAAAGCGAAGGAGGAAGACATACATTCATAGGAATCTGTATTATTTTTGGAAGAGGCTTTTCCATTTATAACAATTATTAGTGTATACGTGGTAGTTGGCAGTTTTCTGCTGTATTTGTCTGTATGTACTATAGTAGACAGGACAAGAGAGGACAGAACTGAGAGAGAAAGTGTTTTTGGATTAGATACAGCAGAATATAAAGTAGAGTAAGTATACTATAGTAATTTTGTATTATTATACTTACTTATAGGTACATAATAGATAGTTACTACAAATGTACATGAACTAGGCAAAATTAGATATGCGGGAGTGGAGCCGCGGAGGATGGTAGCAGAGTAAGCATTTGAACAAAGTACATTGAAGCAAAGGAAAGGGAGAATGGCTTGATGATAATATGGGAGAGAATATTTGAATAATTAGCACGGACGGAGAGAGCAGTAAATCCTGAAATTATGTGTGATCTCGACAGTGCATAATGTGAGCGAATATGTGATTAGTTGAATCGATCCATTCCACCCTCTACCATTGCATTGTGTTATATAATACACAAGTAGGTTTAGATTATAGATATATACTTATATAGACTTATACAGAACTGAAAGTAGTGCACTATTATATTATTATGTACTGAAAGTTCGGATGGCATGGCACGGCATTCATTTTGTTTAGTCGGATAGTTGAATGCTGAATTGAATCTGTTTTTGGTTGGTGCGTAGTTAGCTAATATTGTATAACTATATACCTATGTAAAGTAAAGTACATCCCCTTTCCCTTCCCTATACCAAAATCAAACAATATTCTATAATGTTTATGTACATAGTATATATAGAAGAGAACAGGACAGAAGCAGGACACGGTAATGTAATGCAAAGAGAATTAAAGTAGAAAAGAGAACTAAAATACTAAGTAATGTATAAAGCAAAGTAGTAATTATAATTCATTACATTAAGTAGGAATACTATAGGAAAGTAAGTCTGATTCAAATCATAGAGAAAAGTCGATAGATCTATGGACAGTATATACTAAAAGAGAATGGTGAAGGAGGTTCCGTATCTATAGTTCTAACTGTCATGGTATTTTGGTGAAAATTATCGTACCTTAACTGTGTGAAATCTAATTTTGAAACGAAATCGTGGGACGCATTTTGCTAGAACATAATTGTTTGATTGAAAGAGTGAAAATTATTTGATGTCTATCTAATGTATGCATAGTTCATGACGTAAGCTAAAAGGGTTCGGTCACAATTCCTAATTTGTACACTATTACTTACGAATGTCTATAATATACCCGGGAATTGATATTTACGGATATACGAACAATTAAGTAGCTAACTAGGAGCAAATGTTTTGCAATGCAATAGTACTTTATGCTCGTTACTCATTCATGTGTACTTACCTGATTTAGGCAATGTTACATAGGTAAGATTGATACTAAGATTTGTATTGGTATCTACCACAATCTTAAACACATTAGCAAACTTCGTTTGTAAAAGGTTTGCAATTTTATTGATTGGATACAGCTGTAATGAGCCTCATTCTCGGAAACATATATAACAGTAAGCCTTTATAAGCTTATCCATATTAAAAAATGTAAAACAAACTGTTTTAACTCTAAAACTAACTACTATCATACGTGAAAATTCTTCCGAGCTACTAATTGTAGTATGGTAAATGCGAAGCTTCAATTGTTCATGAAAAAATTCATTGTGGTTATGTGTCATAAGGATCCTATCAGACGGTTTAATTAGCAATATTAAGTAATATGATATTCATATAGATACCTTACATAATTATACTGAAGCAAATTATGCTACGTCACTCCTGGAAATATGTAAAAAGTCAGTCTTACTGTTACTGTAATTCTATTGCATTAATTTTGAATGCTTGAGTTGC